>JALIRR010011304.1:0-7500 GCA_023091755.1 Montipora sp. Colony 1 RG-2022
GGGGGGACAAACAAAGAGTATTATGGTATTTTCCGAAGTGGCCTATTGGTATTGTTCTACTCCACCGAGGTGTTTTAAGAGTCACGAAGTAAAAACTCGCAAGGACAACCAAAGTGCTGTTCGGATTAGCGATTGAAAAAATCAAACATCGAAGCAGATCTGATGCAAATCGAGTTGCTTGGCTCAGAAATTGATTTTGTCCGGACACAAATCAGAAACAAACGCAAATTGGAAAAAGGGGCAACATGTTCAGCGTATAGAGCGTTTTCACTCACGTGACCAGCAGCCATATTGGCTTACTAAAACTAAAGAAAGTATTTGCATAAAAATAGAGTTTAATTCCCGGAGGATTTGTTTGGTACACAATCATGGCCGCCATTCCTTTGTTTTGGAACACCAACATGGCCGCCGTGACGTCGTGTGAAAACGCTCTATAGTTTAAACATGTCTCAACTGCCTTTCATACTGTCTTGGGCGGGGGCACATATAGTGAAAACTGTTACTAGTTTAGATGTTATATTTACGTTTCACTTGATTTGGTTGCCAGTTCCCAATCGCTAAATTTCGTGACGCAACCCCTTTTCAGGAACATCAACGATAATCTCCTTTCAAAATTTAACTGGTTTGAGCGCAAATCCTACAGATGAATGAGTTTATTCAACACTTCTTTTGTTATCGCGAATGTTGAATGAAGTTGAACCCCCATGCCCCTCGCTTTCAACATTGTTGTGTATGCGCTTGCGCACTAATCGGTCGGCTCCCAATGTCGTATCCATAGCAACAACCGAGGCTGCAGCCGGGAACTGAACTGGCCGGGCCTCTCTTGAACCTTTGTTGAATCAAGTGATGATGTGTCGAAACCATTTGTCCACCCAAGCAGTCAACATCGTTCAACAGCGTTCAACAAAATCGAACGGGATGCTGAAGCAATGTTGAGGAGGTTTGCCTGAGCCTTTACCACATGTAGGAACTTATTTGCAGTTACACCGCTTTCTAAAGTACTGCCGGATCGTAAGGTGCTCTCAATTAAATACGCAGCTGCTAACTTCGGAAGTCTTTCCGTAGGAAATTCGAGTCTTCTATAGCTCATTGGTGGAGAGGTAAGCGGAAGGTCGTAGGTTCGACTTCGTCAAAGGAGCACTCGGGTTTTTTCCGAACATCTCCGACTCACAGTTGAGGAAAAAAAAACTTCTCTTGATCGGAATCTTTTTTGAAGAGTGATTTTATTTCTTCACCAAGCGGAGATTGTAGCATGTTAAAATTCCAAGTAAAAAGAAAATAGATAATAGAGAACTTTCTTGGGTTTATGCACAACTCCTAGTAACTCCCAATTTGGGCTTTTCGGTTACAATGTATAAGTACAATATTTAACATATCAATTGAAAACGAGAAAAAGGAATAATAAGTAAACATTACATTTTAAGGCTAGAATCATTTACAAAAGACCTAAGAATATAATTTTAAAATTAAGTTAAGCTCAAAACAAATGTCCTCCACTTAATAGCTTCTGCGCTAGACGGCGCCTGAAGCTATTTACACTATTCGCAACTTTCAAATAATCAGAAATACTGTTGCAAAGTTTGCATCCACGATATGTAAATGAACAATGTCCATATGACAGACAACATCGAGGGATGTGTAAAAGATTTCATGATCGCATAGTCCTAGTATGAATATGAGAACGAGGTACAAATATATTAGCCAGATATTTTGGGACAAAATTGTTAAGACATTTGAATACCATTATAGCATCCGTTGAGAAGGAGTCTATCCTTAACATTGAGCCAGTTGAGGGATCTTATGCCTCCTGAGATGTGATCAATTTTCCTAAGACCTAACACGATACGCGCAGCAAAATTCTCTGTACAAATCATGGACTTTCTTTACATTACTTTGAGAAGTGTTAGCCTATACAGTTGCGCAATAAAACAGTTTACTAAAAAGCGTTCATCAACAATAAAAGAGACTTTCTGTCCAGAAGGTGTTTTATCCTGCTAATCTGTATTAATTTAAATAGACAATTAAAGGTAGTTTTGGCAACATGATCGTTGTAAGTTGTGACTGGTCGATGAGGACACCAAGGTCCTTTGCCACGGGACATGGTCACTGTGTTATTTCCTTCTCTAAAATCGCTGGCGCGTTTGTTATGAATTCTCAGACTCGTTCTCTGCCTTGTAGCAGGGTGGAAGCCCTCATCAGCCCATCCAGAGAACTTTTGCTTGCGACAAGCTGAGCTAATAGTAGCGGTATTTCAGTATGAAATTAAAGGCATTCTTTTCGTCTCTCGCTTTTCCCGTGTGTTAGGCCTCGCAACCCTTGACGTTAAAGTTTCTGTTACGCAAACAGTTTGATGTCATCCACCGACCAAACCGTTACCTTTTTCTTTGGAGAAGCTTTGTTACCCGAAGAAGCTATGATGGAGAAGTCATTGCCGAAGCTCTATCAGAGATAGCGATGACTGAACCGAGCCTTCCCGATTTTTCAGACTTCCCCTTTTAACTGGTTAACTTAGTTTCAACTGCATGAGATATCACGTTCGCTTCGATTGGTCAGTTCCAGTTGTCAGCAGAAGCCGGCAGAATACGATGTTCTATTTGAAGCCGTCGAAGACTGAAAGTTGGATTTTACTAGTAAGTCTGATTACAAAAAGGGATTAAACAGAGTACAGATCAAGTGATTGCACTGAGACCACTTGTACATCAAGCTGCGAATTTACAAAAAAGTATTATCATGAATTTAAGCTGAGTGACAAATTCACATGTATTGACGCCATGGCCGTATTTTTTCGTCCTCTCTCCTGGATTTGGGAGTTTGTTATCTTTCGCTGCTCATCTCGTTCGGAAACACTCAACAAACTACTGCTTCATGGTGACCCACATAATGAGAACAAACCAATTTTTACAGTTGTTTCATGTTTTTGGAAGTGTATTGACAGAAGCATGGAGTCTTCATATGTTGAACATATAATTATGACGAAAAAGATACCTTTCAATTGGTTCAACAAATGCGATGCTGGCGGTTTAGTTTCGCAAGAAATTGTCACTCACGGCTTAGTCCTTGTGCAGCATGTTACGACTCTCTTCAGAGGCTCACGATATTTGCTACAGAACATGAAGCATATGCAAGGATTGAGGGCGCAGTTTGAGGCACTCAAGAACCGGAAAATGGAATAATAAACATAAAAATTACAAGGTAACGCGTCAGATAGAAAAACATACATGAGATGTGTAACAGTGTATGGAATCCAACACAGTACAAACCCAAATACGACAGCAATGGCCAACTTCAGTACTTTTTTGTTTCTTTTTATGCGTTGTTCTTCAGCGGAATTTGAATGCTCGCCGGGAATCTTTTCCGAGTTGAGCTTGATAACGATAATGCAGTACAATGTGATCAACATGGCCATCGGGGTATAATAAAATAGCACGTAGTAGCCAAGAATGAAACGTTCATATGATAAGGACGTACCAAAAGCCTTTTGCCACTCAAAAAGACAGAAAGCGTCCCCTTGGTATTCCATGCGGTTAGAGAAGATGATATAAGGAGTGTTTACTGCCATTGCGATAATCCACGAGCAGAGAATAAAGAAAGGACACAGCTTTTTGTTGATGAGAGGGGATCGAAGGGGAAACACAGTCGCTCCAAATCGATCCACTGCTATCAGGACAAGGCTTTGAACGGACACAAGAGACGAAAGAATCACGATGCATGTGACCAGCGTGCACAGGGCCTTGCTGAGCGAGGTGTCCAAGTACAGGTCGGCAAGATGCGCCGGAGTCACTGCTATTGAAAACAGCAGATCGGATATGGCCATATTCGCGATGAAAAAATTTATCGGTTTTCTCAGACTTGGCGTTTTGTAAACAAATGTTACTATGAGTGAATTTCCGATGAGCGAAACAACGAAGATCAAAGAAGAAGCAATAGCGGATGATGTATTGGCAGCCATCATGTTAAATGGACAGTTCCATCCGTTTCTTGTTGAATTCATGTTTAGAAGATTGAGTAGTTCCGATGGTTGAGTAAACGGTCTGCTCAAAGGTGGGAGAGCTTATATACTTCTTGAGGCCGTTTATAAACAATGTGTGAAAATGGCGTCCCACTTAATATATTTTCACCTGTGCATAGATTTTCAGTTATTATTTGTTCAGAAGTTATGCTAATTATGTTGTATTGATGCCATGCTAACGCTGCGTTTATTATTGCCTCTCAGAATTGAGTGCATAACGTAGAAAACTGACGGAAATAATTAATGACGCTATTAAATGTTAGTTTAATTGAGAAAACAAAAAATTACATTTGCATTAAATACACATCTTTTCCACTTCGCTGCTAACACATAGGCTATAGCCTGCGAGCAGGCTCTCTCTCCCCAAACGGTTCCGCAAAGAGCCTGCTCAGAACTAATAAGCCATGACTTTGATGGGAAAATGCAATTGTTGTTAATTGACAGGAAATCCTTGAGCTCGAACGAACAGTATTACGTCATCCAACTCGGAAGAAGGACTCTTATACGTGAACCGGAAGTAATTGAGTCTTAATTTGAAAAAAAGTGCTCGTATTGATGATATAATTTATTAATTTCCCATGTATTAAAAGTGATGTCATAGAGAGATTTAGCATGGCTTCTACGTGTAACGACAAGCATGAAGATTTGTTATCGAAGAAGATGTACGATGTCCGTAGCTAGCCGGCAAAAAATACGTTAAAAACCAATTTCTTTGATTTTTGGAGCGAAAAAAAAATTTAAGTGATGTCATAGAGAGATTTAGCATCGGTTGCTCGTGTAACGGCAAACATGAAGATTTGTTATCGAAGAAGACGTATGATGGTCGTAGCTAGCAGGCAAAAAATACGCTAAGATTAAACAAGTTTCTTTGATTTTTGGCAAAGCGAAAAAAAAAAAATTCAGCCGGCATGGCCACAGAACGATGGCGGAGAATGATCAATTTAAGATAGAGGGAAAGCAGTAAAACTCATTTTAAAAAAAACTGTTCTAAAGCGATTACCACATGGGAGCGTGATCGTGATACGTCATATACTTGCCTGATATTGCACTGCACTGAAATAGCTAGTGTGTCGAAAAAGGTGGTTTCGCGTAACGTCATCGCGGCCATGTTTGTGGACGAAAACAAAGATCTCTCACTAGCTCCTTTTGTTCGTCCACCAGCAATTGTATATTACATCATTGTTATCTGTGTCTTTCATTTAGAGATTGGTTGCAAACAATCTATTGAAACCACTGACAAACATAAACCTGACTCTCTCGCTTTGCGTAGGAGCATGGGTTTTTCCACAATCCGCAGTAGTTTGAGTAACAAGCATTACTGAACCAGTGCAGAAATCTGAAGAGCTTTAAATGCCAGAGTATTTCTTGGTACAGGAAAGCTACCCAATCCAATAGGTGATTTCCACGTGATGTCATCGCCGCCATACTGGTGGACGAAAACAAAAGATCTCTCAGTAGCTCCTTTGGTTCGTCCACCAGCAATTGCACATTACATCATTGTTAATATCTGTGTCTCTACAGATTATTTGTAAACCATCTATTGAAACCACTGACAAACACAATCCTGACTCTCTTGCACTGGAGTCCCGCAGAAGCCTGGGTTTTTCCACCACCCAGTAGTCTGAGAAACAAGTATTACTGCACCAATGCAGAAATCTGAAGAGATTTAAATGCCAGAGTATTTCTTAGTACAGGAAAGCTACCCAATCCAATAGGTGATTTCCACGTGATGTCATCGCCGCCATACTGGTGGACGAAAACAAAAGATCTCTTAGTAGCTTCTTTGGTTCGTCCACCAGCATTGTATATTACATCATTGCTATCTGTGATTGCAAACCATCTAAAGATATATTTTTTTTAATTCTTAAAAATAGAGGTAAATAAAATAACTGAAGCAAAACTACAGAAAGCTGCTAAGAGTAAAACACAGAGCTTTTTGACACAAAAAAAAAATTCCAAAAAAATTAGTCACAAGTTCACAGGAAGGTCAGTTTGTAAGCATATCATAAAGGGCAAAACAAATGAATTATGCATAGTGATGTAGAACTGTTGCTGTTGCATCAAACCACAGCATTTTGATATTGTTCTAGTAAATTCTTTTAACACGTTGTCGTTTTAGACAAGGAACTCGTGACCATTTTGCGACACAGCACTGTAATGAAAACAATATCTTTCATGCAAGGAACATTAATTAAAAAATGATTATTTAATGACAGCACCACTAAATTAAATACTTAGGCCACACACCTTAATGTGTTTGAAAACCTTTTTTTTCGCCCCGTTTGAAAACGTATTCTCTTTGATTCACTTTTGCCTACCATCCACAACAAAACGCCAGATTGAACGAACGAAAACGAACACTTGAATTTTTTTTTGAAACGTGGACACTTTTGAAAACGCTTAGTTTTAAGAACGCTGATGTGCTAGTAAAGACAAGAGAAAACAGAGGTTTTTTAAAACGATGGTGTCATAGCGTAGAAATTTAGCTCTTTAGCGTGGATTGGGAAAAAAACAATCTTTTGAAAGGAATGACGTGAAAAGCGTGGGCATATTATAATCGATTGTTTTCGTCACGTTTGAACGTTTTAATGTGGATAGGTGAACAGATACAAAAATGCTAGTGTGGGTAAAAGGTATTTTAGGAATTTCCCGAGAAGTTGATCACCCAAATCAAATTCAACCAGTGGTCAAAATGGGTCTTGATTTCGGGATCCCCGGATTTCAAGGCAAGCGCCCTAACCACTGGGCCACATTGCATTCCATCCACTGTCTTAAGAGTGCTACAAGGCCACCAGAAGCATCACATTGCTCATCAATTTAGAGATGCCGTCTCTTGCTCTAAGACTGCCAGTACAAACTTTGTCGTGTAAAGGGACAAGCGAGGGATCCCAGAGCCACGCCGATCTTGAGACACAGATTCTTAGCAAAAGCGTCATAAAGCCAATGATTTGGAAACGATACACTGACGACATTTTTTCGTTGTGTGATGTCAGCAAACCGGATATAGACAAGTTCGCCACACAAGGAAACTCACACCGCATCCTACCATCAAATTTACGGCTGGGATCTCAAACAATGACGCCACATTTCTAGACACTGTTAACGTATAGAAGTATATTACATAGAATCAGTGTGATCCAATAGAAAGCATGAAGGGCGAGGACGCAAGTTTGCGTTTGAAATCAGAAAGCGATTTTGCGGTCTTTGCCTCATAGGGAAGATTATTCCAGAGCATTGCACCACTATACTTAAAGCTGCGCTTCAAAAAATTTGTGTATGGCCTTGGAAGTGCTAGATCAGTCTCGATATTCCTAAGATTGTAATTTATGCTAGTATCATTTAGCTTTACAAAGGAGTTACTCAGTTGGGGGGCAGATAGATCATTGAGGATTTTATACATTTTTGTATGGAAGCGCCTGGTTTCAAGGGATTTCCATTTCAGGTTATTCAACACATCTGTGGACCTAACATCATATGAAGAGCCTGTAATA
>JALIRR010011305.1:0-12300 GCA_023091755.1 Montipora sp. Colony 1 RG-2022
AAATCTTCCATGCCGAAATTCACGACGTGACTGAGAGATCTTCACAGGTCACGGTTGCCGAAATCCCTGAAGGCAAATTCATCAATATTGATCATTTCCGATACTTCACATGAGATACAGCTCAGTTTTTGCATGATCCAGCTTTGGTATGTTTAAAACCAGCCCACTTAGCTTGTAAAGTCGAAATTGGCTTTAACAAAGCGCAAGCAACAAGGCTACGCCCCTTGGAGGCGGTGTATCATGAGCCGCGAAAGACGATTATTTGTAAAATTAACTGCCAATGTATGTACATTCTCAGAGCTTCCTTCTGAGGAAATGTTAAAGCAGTTTGTAACGTATTACGATATCTCCACATAATATTTCCTATTTTGTCTCATAATATTTTTACTTAAAAGAGGTAAAATAACTGTGATTTCTTTTGAGTTGCTTTTGCCTTTAGCAGCTCTTGGAGGGAACTAAATAACTTCATTAAAACAGCAAATTCTCAGTCGATTGAGTCATGTGAACAACTTATGATTTGACCCCGGAAATTAACGAGCAAATTTTAGGAAAATGACTGCAATGTTGTCGTGTTCCCCACTTTTGACCTTTGAACGCCACTTTATTACAACAGCAGCTCTGATAAATTTTGTGAGTAAATAAAAACAGGCGTAATAGGTATTTTAATTAGTAAGTGTTTTCAGTTTAAGTTCGGCTTAGTTCCAGTAACCCAATTTCAGTGGACTGACCTCATATTGAATGGTGTTAAATTCGTCAAGAGCTCCTCCCATTTTTATAGCAGTACTCGATTTCAGGACGGATCGAAATCGCAGCAATGTGATTGGCAGATATTGTTGGCGTTTTCAATTCTTTGTTGAGGATACATATCATTAGGGTCTTCAAACTGAGAAATTGACCAAAACCTTAGTGGAATGAAATGAACAAGAAACTACAGCCCCTTTTATAGCAGTGCTCAATTTCATGCAGTTTTTTATTCTTTGTTGAGCAGCGGTGATCTAGCCCGAGGGTCGTGGGTTCAATTCCCACCCTGGTCAGAGTTTTTCTCTGTCCTTGTGTGGGCCCATTGCCATTAGTAGGGCTGACGCTCACATGGTCCATAAGGGGTAGAAAGCTAGCACTTCACATTACACTCTAATCGGTTAAGTCCGTTGAAATATAAGTGCTTCACGGCCGGCTCCCGTCTGACCTTGTAGCTCAGTGTGAACCAATGACCCTCAGGCTAGATCACATGGCGTATAACATCGGTCACGTGCTAAATACTATCACTGCGAAACGTCTACCGATGCACTACACTTTATTCAGTTTAAAGAATTTAAAGGTCATTTTAGTATTTAAGTTATGATTTACAGCATGGTTTTTTCAACAGTTCGTTTTCCTTTGTTGACAACACAGAAGTGTTTCTCAAAAGCTAATCAATGGTAGACATTATCCACGGTGCTCAATTCGTTATCAAATAAATACAATTAAATGTACAGTTTATATACAACTAAACCAGTTGATAAGGAAAATCGAGCCCCATGAAAAAACTTGAACGTTTACACCACTTGGCCTTCATTAGAGTGAATTCTTTCCGACAAAGAGCTTCCACTGGAAATGAGGGAATTTGCTGAATAGATTGCCACTTGACAGATGGAATCTTGTTTTTTTATAAAGTGAGAGGGAAAACCCCATATGAAATGAGGAAACAGAACAACAAATCCACAAAAAAGCATGATGTGGGAAGGTACAGGGGTAGGAGCACTTAAATGTGAATTTCGTTATACTCCAAGAATGCACACAATCTGAAAGGAGTTCTTTGCAGCTGCAATAGGGCTTTTTGTCTACATGTATGCTAAAGTTGTCCTTGTCACAAAAACCCTTAAACTTTCACAATCCAATCCGATCTGGATTTAGTGATTCATGCCCACAGTGACATCAGGCACGGAATGGAATGATGATTTAGATTATTAACTAACTTACTAGTTATAGCTGTCGCTAAAGTGCCAACGAGCCAAGCTTGCGTGATCTGGCGCCTGGCGGCTGCAAACATCACGCGGCGTACTCGTGCGGCACTCTCATTGGTTATCGCTACGGTCAACATTTCATCGCTTTGGTCTACATTACAGCTTTTGGTCTACATTACACTCAAATTTGAAGCGCTTCTGAGATTTCGTCCGCCTAAAAATCTTCTCGCGGCTCTATAAGCTGCCGCCTCGACAGGCCTTCTGTTTTCAGAAGGCCTGACTCGTTGGCAATTACAATTTTCCTTTGTCTTATTGCATTGTATTGTATTGTATTGTATTTCAAAAATGTTGTTTTCAATATTAGAGTCAAATTATCCATATGAAGGGGTGGGGATGCTCATCAGAAATTTTGATTTAAACCCCTTAAAGTGACCAGATAGATTAAAAACATATTAAGGATATCACATTCATATTTTTTCATGTGAAACCCTAAATGAGACCTTCACGGCTACATATCATGGCATTTTTCCCAGAACACTGTAAGTGTCACCAAAATCCAAAATTTACACCCAAAACAAGACAACGAGCATCCCCACCCTTTCATATGTGAGTCCCCCCCCCACCCAGCCAAATTATATCACACATTATGCCACTTTCAGATTTTACTCTGTCTAATGCTAAACATTTTACTTGTCAATGAGGCCCCCCTCAGAACTTAAAGGGTTAAATCACCACATTTAAATGTTCATTTGATGGTTCAAGTTCCCTTAGGAATTTTCAGCTAATCTGATTTCAGTTGTTTGAAAGACAGTTTGTGCTATTCATTGATTGACTCCTGATAAAACCTATACGTATTTTTTATGTATTACCTTATGCCCCGTTCACACCAAACCTTAACCATGTTTTGAAGATGTTTAGTTAATCACGGTTTGAAAGTGTTTTCTTTTAAAATCATGAATACTGAATTTTGTCGATTACAAATTTCGCACAGATCAAAGCATGTATTGAAACTCACTTGAATCTCATGTAAAAGCCAGTCCTACATTTTTCTGTGACTGATTTTCATTTTGCAAAACCCAGGTTAATTAAACATGTTTTGTTGGGATGAATGGGGTATAAGGTAGTCCTGACTCTTCATCATGAGCAGTTCTTTGCACTTTAGTTTTCTTCAAGGAAATCTACTCTATCCACTCTACCATTAATTTTCATGCATATTTTGTTGTATTAATTATTAAAACACAAAGAGCATTTTGTCACAACAGAACACTCTTCTCAACAATGTACAGTATTTGTCTAAAAATTTCCACTGATGTCATATCCATTTTCAATGTTCAATACACACTGCTATTAATCTTGTAAAATCCAACTGTCGCATTATGTTTTGTCATCTCATACTCTTTGTTCTTCTGTAGAGGAAAAAAAAATGCTAACTTTTGGTTAAGAAGAAATAACAGTTTTTGCTTAGACTCCACTTCATCTTGCATTGTCAACAGGGTATGATGGGTGTCATAACTGGAATTCTTGCCCAATAAAATCAAAGAAATGGATTTATCAAATGCATTGATATAGCAAATTGACCACCGAAAAGAAATGAGAAACCTGACGCTTCGAGTGTTACCCCTTCCTAAGCACTCTGTCAAAGGGCAAATGCTCTCTTGAAACATGTTTTTCTGTAAGAAACTTCGGGGGAAAAAACATACGGAAGGAAAATTGCACAAGCGTGCTGACTTGCCAAAGAAATACTGCTGGCTTCTTTCACTTTGGACAGCGGATCATAAAACAACCACAACCGAAAAGGCATATTTTCAAATTCAGTTGGTGTCATGGCACACACAGAATGTATGGCATTATAACCACAGCAATTAAGGAAACTTTCAATTTTTCAGTAACTTAAAGATGAAATTTTCACAACTTAACTCTTAAATGAAAAATTAGAGCAATGTTTTAGGGATGACAGAGGATGTTTCAAAAGACAACATTATTCTTCAATCCTGGACAAAATTGCTGAACATTAGGTGCGGTTGGGTTTTAGTACACATTGCTGACCAGCGGTCAAACATCACAAAGATTACCGAGACAAAAAGGAATCTCACGCAATTCATTGGCGGGAAATTTAATCACAACTTTATCAGCATCGTGATTGGCTCTTGTGCCTCAGGCATCAAAATACCCTTCCAACTTACCACATTAAATGTCACGGGCGCCTTGTCTGATCTTTTTTACATATCCATGGAAATTTGCCACAGGAAATTTACCTTGGGAAATGTCGGTCACACGCACTTAACACAGTTTCCCACAGTAAAAGGGTCAATAACCGATGTAAAAGTGACCCGTGTAACCGCACCTCTTATTATCTCCCACAACCACATCTCTTTTCTGACACAATATGGAAAACAAGCACCTATCAGACGTCCTACTTTAACAGAATTGTTAAACTCTGGAACTACATGTGTAAACTGTCGGCGCCTTCAAATTTCTCCACTCCGGAATCCTTCATGAACTTAATTATGTCTCATCTTATGCACTTACTTAGGACCTCTTTTGATGCCGACTACACCTGTACCTGTACCTTGTACCTGTACCTGTACCTGTACCTGTACCTGTACCTGTACCTGTACCTGTACCTGTACCTGTACCTGTACCTGTACCTGTACCTGTACCTGTACCTGGACCTGGACCTGGACCTGGACCTGTACCTGGACCTGGACCTTGACCTGGACCTTGATCAGAGCCTGCCCCTACCATCGTTAGCTATTGTATTATTTATTTTTTTAAAATTAATTTATTTACTTTTTAATATAGGGGAGTGCCTCGCATGGGAACTCGCCTCCCGTTCACACCTGGCCTTTTGGGTCTTCGTATTATCGTATTAAGTGCTACTGTTGTGTGTTTCTTTTTTTTTTTGGAAGCCAAACCCAATAAAGCTGTTGAAAAATAAAAAAATAATTTTAAAAAAACTTATTATTACAACTCATCCTTCCCCCAGACATAGTTGTGGGAGAGGGGTCATAGTTGGCCTTCCTTTCAGGTGATGGTAAAAAAGTTGGAAAAATGGGAAAGGTATCAACAATTTTTTCCAGGAATGTTTGTCATTTTGAAAAATCATTTAAAGAACAAAATGTGAAGGCACAATAATGTTTACTAGTTCAATTTCAATTATATTGACAACTTCAAACAAAGATTCAATGGAAACCTACCTGAAATAAGCAACTATCTTGTTTGGAATTCTAAACAGAAACTTCATCATTTCTTGTCTCCTTCTAATGGTTTGTCTGTTTGAAGTCACTCTTCTGTTGAATTCTGCAAATCTTCTGTAAAGTCTTGGAAATCCATAGTACTGAAAACAAATAACGTGACAAATATGTCACGACAGAGTGGTGTCACTAATGATAGACATCTTTCATACTGGTGGCCAAATAAAATATTTTTCTGTTTTAATGCTAATAAGCCTTTCTACCCTCGCTATGACAAGCACATTTCAAAAGAATATTTGTTTTAAAATGAGGGCAGTAGGTCTAATTAACATAAATACAAAAGAATGTAAAGGAGTCAAGTGAAGCTACGATCCTCACAGTTATGAATGCAATTCTAGCAATTGTGTAGAGAAGTCTGAATTCAAATCCTGTTGAAGTCCTGATTTTTCAGGCTTCTCTACGCAATTGCAAAAATTGCGTTCATAACTGCAAGGGGCATAGCTGCACTTGATTTCATATCCGCACTTCAATATATGATTCATTTCGTATACCATTTCGTTCAGTGTAAAGGAGGTCTATAGCTTTAAGATCTGCAAATGTTGAAAAGGTGGCCATACAAAGAAACGAGTTGGCCATGACATGAAGATCCTTTGAAACCTCCAAATTTCAGAATGTATGTTCAATTAAATGATTTATCTTTAAACTGGCATACTTTGTGACATCAATATTTTTTAGCAAAAACCTGAATACATCATTCAGGAATTTTTTCTTAAATCTTTTTTTTTAAATGCCATTCTACATCATTTTTACAAGTCAATCAAGTCTGCCAAGATTACTTGCTCTAGCTTTACAACTAGGTAAGGCTAGGGACAATTATACAGTCATGACTCTTTTTCCTGATGCAAGCATAACACCTGCTCAATTACATAGAAAGGAGGAAAAGCTGTCGGCACATTGCAGGAAGGTACTCCTAGTTGTAAAATCACAATGAAGTTATTGTCTGGACTGAGTTGTTCAAAGTACAGTTGGTAATGATTTAACAGATTTAAAACCATGAAAACCAAAACAATTGATTACATTACAGTACTAGTTGGATTAAGGCTCAACCTGCTTCAGTTCTTCTATATACTTTATCTAGGTGTCTTTTTGGACGAAGCACTCTCTTGGAAAGATCACATTGAGTATGTGAGTAGCAAAGTCAGTAAACGGCTTGGGCTCCTATCTTGGATACGAGCATGCCTCACGTTGGAAGCTTCTAAACAAGTCTATACCTCACTCATGCAGCCGGTATTTGACTATGCTGATGCTGCTTGGGGTGAAATCTCAGAGGGATGTTGCAAAGAGCTCCAGCGTCTACAAAGTCGTGCAGCTCAAATTATACTTCGAAGAAAAACTTCAAAGAATGCCTTCCACTCTCTAAATTGGCTAAGTTTAGCCTGTAGAAGGAAACTACAGAAATGTAGTTTAGTTTTTAAGTGTTTAAATAACTTGGTACTGAAGTATTTAACGGAGTATTTCATAAGAAACATGGCTTTCGATGATTACGGAACTAGAAGAAGTAACGACCTGCACCCACCAAAGCCTACGACCAATATGGGAAAGAGAACCTTTAAGTATGCGGGGACTATTCATTTTAATTTTTTACCCACTCATATTAAAATTGCCCCATCTTTTAGTAATTTTAAAAGTTTGCTAATTAAGCATTATTATTCGTAATTTTTATTTCCTTTAAATTTATAGATTTTGATCACTATACTTATAGATCTTAATTTTTATTTTGGAATTTTTTAAATTGTATTTAATTAAATTGTACTTAGAAGCTTAGGAGTTTTTAGGGTGTAAATAATTTTCGACCATTTTAAATTGTAAATTCCTTTATTTCCCAGGGCCCCTATGAATACCAGCCTCGTAGCTGAGTGGGCTACCCTGGCTAAACAAAGTTACCTTATTTACTTACTTACTATGTGACCTTCATGTGTAATCTTCATCAAACGCTATTCAGACGCTTTGCTATTGATTGGACAACTAAAAAATCAGTCATAAGCAGGACCTCCATCAAAGGTTTGAGTCCTGTCTAAGGACTCTGATTATTCAGTTGTCCTTTTGCCTATCACTACTTGAAAAAGGGATGGCATCACTGGCTCACAAGTTTAAAAGTACAGTGTGTGAATCCAGCCTGTTAAGGAAGCAAAAATTCCCACGCAGAATACTCATAATTTAACCCATTGACTCCCAGGAATCAAACCCTAACCCTAAAACCTAGTAACTGAGCCTTTTTGCTGATCAAAAAATGCCAAAACTGCCACCATGTTGTTGACTTGTTCTGACACGAAAACATTTTAGCAAAACCTTGTACTAAAATGACGACGGTATCACATTCTCCCATCCAAAATGACGCTGGTTTGCGCTCATTCACAGTTGTTCTATGAGAAAATCTCATACTGGTAGTCATTCTTATCCTAGAATCCTAGAATAACACAAAATAACACACTTTGACATCATCCACATGAACATAAATAAAAGATTGTTTACTAAACAGATATACTTCATCATTCACATGTGTTAAGTGCTACTATGATGAAAAAATCATCTTCAGATTTTGAAAGCGTGTTCACGCAACACTTGAATGGCAAAATTTTGAGCTTTGATTTTTATCAAAAGGCTGTTTGTTTTGAGTGAAAGATTTGGATTTCACAGTCCACCATTACTCACATTCAAAACTGACCGAATGGACCTCAGAGGGTTGGACTAGGGAAAAGTGATGTCATTTACTCACTAGCTTAAAATTTCAGCGTGTAAACGCATCTTATCATATATGCAAAACACAAATTTAAAAATCTGAAAGCCAGAAACTCCCATGCTGCATATTAATTCAGCTGCATACAAACATGTTGCATTCTTAAAACCAGTGAGTCTTTGACATCATTTTTTCCTCAACCCAGCTCTCTCAAAATTTTAAAGTTAGTAATGGCAGACCAATAAATAAGAAAATTCCAGTTCTAATAAACAGGTGTCATTTTAAAATCAGAACTTAAAACTTGGGTCACTTAGTGTATAGTTAACATAGTTTTGAAATCCAAAGGAAAAGAAGAATTGTTTTTTTGGTCATTGTACAACTTTAAACAGGAACATTAAAGCTAACCGACAAGAATGTTTTCTCTGATTAGGGACTTACAAATCTGGCTGCCCAGTCTCAACCCATAGACTACCAGGGGATGATGATGAACTTTATTAAGGTGTCGAGAATCTCTAGCGCATAGCACTAATTGGTGACAAAAAATAAAATAATCTAGGATAACAATGCGGAAAATAGTAAAAGCTAGGGAAACTAAAAAGAAATCTAAAACCTATTTTACAAATAAAATTTTCCTTAATGACATAAGAGTCTCAAAGTTAACTATTTCAAAGCATACACAATTGCTGCAGCCATCATCAGTTATGACAGTCAGGTCTGTTCTCCTTATTTTAGTCTTAAATCTGTGCAGACTATCTTCAGTATCTATCTTTTGTAGTATCTTATCGAATGCTTTCCATATTTAATCGTATTAAAACGAGGCATTTTGAAATCAGAGTTTCTTAAAGAATAATTATCGCCTATCACAGTTTGCATTCACTATAAAAAGTTCTTGTATTTGACTTGGGAGTAGGTTCTTTTTTGCCTTGAACATGAGGATTGCAATTTCCTGAAGCCTTCTGTTGATCAGTGAAGGGATTTCAGCCAGACTCAGCAGCTCGTCATAGGAGGCTGATTCATTGTTGAAAACTACTTTCAGGGCTCTCTCCTGTAATCTTTCAACTTTACGTTTGTCTGAGGCTCTGCAGAAGTGCCAGATAGTACTGCAGTGGGTCAGGTGAGGCAAGATGGCAGCTTTGTAAAGTAGTAATTTAGCATCAGTGGGTATAAGCTTTCTTAGACGTCTTAAAACTCCTATCTGTTGGCTAGCCTTTTTACAAACGAAACTAATATGCTCACTAAAATTAAGTTCAGAGCCCAGGAGTACACGGAACAATTTGATGGATTTCAATTGTTCTATGTTAGTCCCATCTATATGCAGGTTTACACTATTATTTGCCTCAGTCCCAGAACAAAGTAGCATGGATTGATATTTCTGAACATTCATTTGTAGCAGGTTTTCCTTGTACAATTTAATAATTTTGCTACCTTCACTCAGCAGTTTACCTTCAACAATACTAGCAGATGCACCAGAGGCAAAAACTTGATGATCGTCTGCATACATAGAAATTTACTCCTCAGTTATATAAGTGAGGTCATTTTGAAATGAGTTCCACAAGAGGGGACCAAATGAGGACCCTTGAGGACAACCTCTTATTGTATTTTTCCACTGACTATTCACAGGACCCAACTTGACCCTGTTTTGTCTGTGAGAAAAATACGAGCGCAGAAGGTTTAGGGCAGATCCTGAAAAGTTGTAGGATTCCAGTTTCTTAATAAAGACTTAATAGATTTTACTCTATCTGTATTGCAAGACAATAAATATTTTTATTTTACTCATCAATGGGGAGTGGTTCAGGAGTCTACGGGTTAAATAAAAGTAAAAAGTTTGAAATCCAAATGTTTTTTTTTCTTTCAGAAGACCATGAAGGGGGTCAGCTGATCCACCAGAGCCAGGCACATAAGGAATAGTTTAGATGTTTATTGACAGGCTTCTTTAACTCTGTGTCTGTTCAAAATGAGGTTGATCATTGATTTGCAGGACTCTGCAGTGAAATTCAAAAACCATCCATGTCTTCTTACAGGGTGATTGCTGTTATTAAATTAGTGTAGTTCCCCAGTGGATAGCGGCATTTACTTTCAGCCATTAATTTAGTGTACTTCTCGTGTAGTAATTGCAGCCGTGTATTACATCACCAACACGACAACAAATCAGCTCAACATAAGTACAATTTAAGTTTGCAGTATAAAAACAGATGCAATAAATTACCAGATAAATTCTGCTGCCTTTTAAAGAAAGGAGTTTGATACTCACTCTTCCAACAGCATATACAGTAAATTTCTTTCCCAGGGATATGGCCAGGAGGCCTAAAATTTTCTCCATAAAGTACAAATTTGCCCAAAAGCTTCCCACATGTCGTCAAATGACTTAGTAACCAGTCCTTTTAATGGCTGTAAGAGACTGGTATGACTTTGGTAAATCGACCAATGCGCATCGAGGACTAAAAATAGCAACATTAACAGCCTGTAAAGTCATTTCGTTTCTACAAAAAGGAGTAATGTTGGAAGAGTTGTAAAGGTGTAATTAACCGCCATTTGTAAACCTTATCTTTGCTTTGCGCCTTCTCTCCAGCTTCCGTCATGAAGACCCTGTTCCAAGAGTCAGAATCCCAGAAGAATTATTCAGAAGCGAGGATATTCTGCTCTCTCTCACACATTGAGGAATCTCGCTTTTAAAAACTTACATAGTCGGCAGTTGCCCCGACCTTATTAATCAGATTCTCTGCAACCACTTTGCTTCGTCGAACATTATATACGTGTGTAATGAGTGTCAAGAGGAAAGAGGAAATGATTCCCGAATTTACCTCGACTAATTGTCATTAAAGAAAAAGGAAAAATTCAAAGGTTTAGCCCAATCAAATCGATACTTGCGATGCTCTATCATCAGAGATACAAAGCCACATCTCCGAGGTACGGCCTAATTTTTTGTCCAATTTATAGTTCGCATAAAGGGACTTGATTATGTGTATTTAATTGAAATAAGGTTAAGATTACCCCACTACCAGCCAAAAATATTAAGACATCCATAACTCATTCAATATTCTATTAAACGTGACTTTATTGAGTTAAGATATAAACGCTCACTACTTTGGCATTAACAAGACAAAAGCCTGAAAAATACAAGCTTGAACGGTACTCGAACTTATGGCCTCTCAGACACCGACGCCGTGCTCTACGAATTGAGGTATGAAGCAACTGGAAGCTGGGCTGGCGTAGTGGAGGCACTCGCCTCCCACCAATGTTTCCCGGTTTCAATTCCCAGACTCGGCGTCGGGTTGAGTTTGTTGGTTCTCTAATCCGCTCCGAGAGGTTTTTCTCCGTGTCCTTCGGTTTCCCCCCTTCCTCAAAAACCAATATTTGATTTGATTTGTTCCCAATAGACCTGATCGGCTGACTGAACGTTGTATATTGTATTTGCATTATAACGTAGCATTCACATTTGAATGATCTGCAAATACCTGGAACAAAACGTTTTATTCCCACAGGTTTTCAATTGGGTACAACATTGAGTTAGCCGATTGGGTCTATTAGTGCTCCAGCGCTAGAAGACTAGACACTTCAATGAAATTCCTCTCCTTTGGTCATTTTGTGAATTCGTAATAAGCTGATAAACGTTCATGAAACGCGTTCTTTTATCGTTGTGTCGTTACGTTAACCTTCGCTTATCGTGTTGTGTCACGCTACCTCAAACCACAACGAAATTGTACATAACGGATGTTACATTCCAAGAGTCTCCCCGAGGATACGAGATCTTCATAATAAGCGTCCAGCACTACAGAAAACAATCGCCGCGGCGTTACGTCATGATAATCGAACTGATCCAGTTCCAGGAATCAAGCAAGATTTCTCCGAATTCAAATCTTCGAGGATTTTCAAAAGGTCTCAAAGCTGATTGTCACCAGTCTAAAAATGATAGCCTACCACGGTTTACCAAAATGTGTTCTTGAATGTATGTGGCCAGACTAGTTCCAGACTCCACGTGGCTGTGAGAATGACGCCTTGTACTAAAGGTTATTCCAATTTTCAACGAGTATGATATTTTTATCATAAAAACGGTTGCCAGTAGTTGGTGTTAATACCTTTTACGGGACTTAGTGTCCTATTGCATTTAACACCCACCTTAGGGTGAATCTTTAAATAAAATGATAAATAATAATAATAATAATAATAATAATAAAATGTTGAAACACCTCGAGTACGAGGTCCCATGATTTATGACTCAATGAGTCATGAGTCATGAGCCACCGTGACTCATTGACTCATTGATTCATAAATACTTGATACTCCTCGAGTACAGGTGGGGAAAACCCAGTGAAATGCCATTTCTGCGTGTCAACTTTAGTTGCGACTGCAAAAGGCAAGGATTTTGAAATAAATGAATTGCAAGGTTCATTTGTGAGAGAGAGAAAAGCTTCTTTTATCACAGTTC
>JALIRR010011306.1:0-12300 GCA_023091755.1 Montipora sp. Colony 1 RG-2022
CATCTCTGGAGTAGTCACATGCGGCTCTCGAGTGCCTATGTTTTAATTTGCCAAGTACGAAACAAAACAATGTTTCTGCAGCCGGTTGCTCACTCATAACCACGCAGATAATGGTGAGATAATGTACCGGTGAAAATCGCTTAATGTTTACAATTGCAAATAAATTCAACAGGTGACATAGCTATAGGGGTAGTATGTCTTGGGACTGGTTGTTTAAGTGGAAATTACGTGGGCGTTATCTCTATCTTTGCGGGATCTAGTATGTAGCGTGACATCAGATAAACTGGTTTCAATTGTAATTAATAAACGGTATCCATGGCTGCAAAGGTTCCAAATTACGAGTGTTGTGAATAACGCGGCCGGTGACCTCCAGCTCTAGGTAACTAACAATAAAAAGAAAAAATAGACATCAGCGGATGACGTTCGTACAAAGAGCAGCTGAGGCAGAAAGAGACTAAGAAATCTCTGCCATTTATTCTGGAAATTCTGTACTGGCGATTTAGTCATGTTGTCAACAGGCAGGATTATAGTAAATATCTTATTGGGCTTTGAATCAGCAAACGAAATTAAACGAGTCACGCTCAAGCCCCAACGTAGAACCCATCATTTGGTCGCTGCACTGCTCGTTATAAATTCAGAGTTACATCGAATTCTGTTACACGTGAGGCTGTTTCAAGTCTCTCGCTATCTGAAGTATGTGTTTATTTTGCGGAGGGAGGTCAAATGTATTGCTCGGAGGGGTGTATTACATTGCTTTTAGCCAATGAAATCACCGCCTCCTAATTCTATTGTCCATTTGCTGCACAGAAAACTAAATTCTTCCCAGAATATAACTCGGATACCTTTCAGGTATTCCGAGTAACAAAACGCGCTCTTGAGTAAAACTCACTAATTTCTTCAGGAAATGGTTTTTTTTTGGCTTTACGTTTGCACCCAATCGTATAGCAGAAGCCGGCAGTTAACAGTAAAAGGCAAGCCAAAAGACAGAAGGCGCTTTATAGCCCTTGTGCAGCTTCTTCGCGAGGCAGGGGCTCCACTGATTTGTGAGAAGCAGCGCGGAAAGAAATGTACATGTAAATATGATATCAATCACAAATAAATTTTGAATCGCACCGGGTGTTTCAACCATACAAATTCTACCGTACTCATTCTGTGGAGAACCGCAAATATCCAAGCTAAAGCATGAAATTTATACGCTCCAGTTTCTCTTTGATAAGAATTTAACTCAGTGATTTTACATGTAAATGCCCAACACACGAAGTCCATCTTCTTGCGGTTTTCTCAGGGTCTAAAGTGCACTTCCAAAATCTGGAAGTACATTGTGATTGGTCAACGTAAATTCCGGATCGTTTCAGCAGACGCTCGTGGAACGCGAGAGGAACACGTGACAAATTCCTAAGAGCGTCTGCTTGCGAGGCTAGGGCTGCTAAAGTGCAGCTGGTTTAAGTTTCCCAGTGAATAATACATTACTGCTTTTTCCATTCTTTGATTTTGTTCAAATATCACTGTTAAGTTTTAACTTCAGTTTAACCGACTGCACTCCTTAACTTGGATATTGAGTATCAAAATGTGGACCTTTGGGGCCTGTGTGTATTCCACCCTCCCTGGTTACGAATGTTAATCGTTCGTAGCTTTCAGAGTTAAACAATGTACCTTTTAGGCAAGAAATATCCTTCTTTCGTTCTTAATATTTATATTCCATCTGTGGACTTGGGAAGCCTTTTTGTCGAGTATTGATTTCTTTCAATAATGAAGCAACACAACAAGCTTTCTTTCAAATAATTCTTGACTAACAAGAGTCAATCAAACTTCAAATTTTTTTTTTTTTTACCCGAAGACTGTCCAGAGTGGAGTGCAAATGAATAAAATTATAGATATCCAGAAAATAGCAAACATAGATCCACTCAAGGTGTTCGATTCCTTCTGAGATATCCAACCCGAAAACGTTACCAGAGAATTTGCCGTTTGGTTTCAGTGTTGTACAAAGCATCACGGATAGTAAGATGTAGATGGTTTTCACGTGACGTCATCGCCGCCACGTTGGTGGACGAAAACCAAAAGATCTCTCATTAGCTCCTTTTGTTTGTCCACCAACAATTGTTCATTACATTACTGTTATTTTTGTCTCTAGAGATTGGTTGCATGTAATCTATTAACGAGCATTCAACGAAGAGGTAGATGCGACTAAATTTCTTGTGTGCGTTGTGATGTTTATTTCACGCATCTTATGCAAATTTTTGAAAGGGGATATTAAATTACAAAAAAAATATGCCACTGAAAGATTGTTAAAAAATATTCATTTTTGGGCGTTCATTTGGACGAAAAACTCACAAAAACCTTTTCCAGCGTAACATTTATGGAAACAAAAAAAAAAAAAACGATTTGCTATTACAGGCAAAAAACCATTCCTATTTCAATTGCGTGCGTGCAAACAAGAAACACAATCCGTGTCACTGAAACCATATGAAATTAAATAAATTTCAGTCTCGCAGTTCAGGATCAAACCCTTTTCTGAAGAACCTTTTCCATGAATAATGAAGCACAAAAATAGACAACAAGCTTTCTTTCAAATAAGTAATCCTTCACTGTCACATTTTCACTTTTTTTTGCCTGAAGACTGTGCAGAGTTGAGTACAAAATAAATAAACACAGCCAGGCAACTGAGATGCGATTTCAGTAAACACAGATGCATTCAAGACGTCAGATTCCTTCAGTTTTTGTTAAACCCATACAGCCATTTGGTTTCAGTGTTGTACATAACTCTACAGTTAGTAAAATATTAGAAACAAAGCTCACTTTGATATCCAACGGCGAAAGATGAAATTGTTGTCGAGGAACATTACTCGTCGCTTTTAAGATTTCAGATATTTATTTCTCACCGCCTGTCTTGTTTATCCAATTGACGTTTCATTGTTGAGCTCCATAAGGGTATATTTTGTTTAAAGATCCACTAAAACGCCTTCGCATTACAATGACTTCGATGCTATTGCAGCTATTGTAATGTGTCCACCGGATAAAATCTGCGCATTTCTACCAGCCCCTGCAGAAACCTACCAAAAATACGCGCAAAAAACTCTAGGCACAAAGACACACATAGCAGGGGAGTGACATGTTTCCATTTTCCGACACGGGAAAAAAATAAAACGGAAAAATTCTACTTATTTTTTGACTGAAATGCCATATGGCAACCCAGTAATTAACACATGATACTTTAGCACATACCCTTGAAAAGCCCTTCACAACTGTGGGGGCTTCAGGAAATTGCTGAGATGCTGCCACAGAACTGGGGCTGTTTTCGCCACCTTAAAGAGAAATATGATGAATTATCTACATGATGTTGTGTAAACAGAGGCTCGCGTTTTCTGGTAGCCTTACAGGCAAAGATTTGTTTCCTTTATGATTATTTTTTATTATTCTTCAGTATGAAATAAGTGCTACATGGCCAACGTTTGCAAAAAACGTTTACGAAAACGTAACCCTTCCTTGTAATTGCACATATTCATTGCCGTGACCTTGTAGCTCAGTCGGTAGAGCAGCGGTGATCTATGCCGAAGGTTGTGGGTTCAATGCCCACCCTAGTCGGAGTTTTTCTCGGTCCTTGTGTGGGCCCAATTCCATTAGTAGGGCTAACGCTCACATGGTTTAGATGAGTATAAAACTAGTACTTCACATTACTCTCCAGTGGTTAATCCTATAAGTTATCATTATGTTTACTAATTAGTCTTCATAGACAGAAAATAAATTGGATGCAATACCTACAAAGTAGTATCCCATTTAGTACCGGGCACACAGGTAATCCACTGATTGAGAAAGACAATTAAAATCACATGATTCAGAAATTAAATGAATGTTGGTTTTTGATCGAGGGCCCGGAGATTCTGGATTACCCTCCGACAGGGTGTTCATCAGGTGTCAGGCATCAGAAAATTCTCCGGCTATAGTCCATGGTCCAGTTCAATTTTCTCTGGGTTGCCATTGTAGTCGCAACAGTGAGAGCTTTGCTATTTCAGACAATTCTCCTGTTTCATTTTCCTTTCCTCCTAGCTGCTACTTCAATTCGTAATGAAAACCAAGCTCTTGGAACAGAGTAGATCGATCGCTAACAAGTGAGGACGTTGCTAAATTAACCGCGAAACGACAAAACAGCAAAACGAAACACAGAAACGTCGTGTATAACTTTGTTAAATAGGCCTGATTAGGCCTAAAACGTTATCGCTGTTAATTAACGGAGATTAAAATTACGATTAAGATTAAGATTGAGATGAAGGTATTTTTAAATATCAAAATCTAGCCTTTGTAGGTTAGTATTCAAATGTATGGTGGGTCATACATGGTGTTTTGGTGTTTCTTTTCTCTGTTTTGTGGTTTAGTAATGCCCGCCAAATGATGACTCAAGTCCAAGAATTAAACTTAGTCGAGTGCTTTCACCCGTGTGCCAACTCTGTTCAGTACCAAGTCTTCTTTTTTAATTATAAATTAAAGATCATTTTTTTATTTCGTTGGGTAATTCATGTGACCTTTGTTCGAGGTATGATTAACTAATTGGTAACATTAGGCAGTTTAAAGTGCACTTACCATTACGAGCAACACGGTGGTCTCGGGGTAGAGATTTAACATAACCATCAACTTCTGCATCTAACACTAAGGAGTAGAAAGCATTTATGCAAATTGAGACATGTGAATCTTGGAGCTGACCATTTTCACATTTCCCATGATACACTTTGCCCCCCAAATTTTGCATGAACCATTGTTTTCAAATGCTCTTGGGAATATGCAGTGTCCCGAGAGTATTTGAAAACTATGGCTTTCTTGCAAAAATTGTGGGGGAAAACAAAGTGTCTTATGGGGAATGTAAAAATGGTCAATTACAACAAATTTACGGCAGAACACAATCATGGCATTGACAAGCTCATTAACTTGAAAATTAAAAGAAAAGCTTTGAAGCTGGCTAGCATCTGCAGTTTCTTCAACCCAAGGACCAGAGCATCTGTGCAGACAAGAAGCTTAAAGAATGTAACTTACATGTTGTATATAGAGAGGTATAGCATCAATCACAATTGCGATAAAGGGCCAAACAGCAATTTACATTTTGTCAGGCCTTAAGGAATATGTTTGTTTTCAGATCATTTCTTGCCTACTAGCTATATATTTTAAACAACTTCTTAGAAGGGAGACAAGTTAGAATAAGGGAATTTTGATGCCGTTATGGCAAGCAGTTCACGGGGCATTTACGTTTTTTTATCTTTTTTCCTCTCCACCCTCCCTACATCCATTAGGTATAATGAGAATTTGCTAACAGGGGCTGGGTGTGGGGAAATGCTAGAATCTGGAACAAGAACCGGAACCGGACCAGGAATAAGAGCAATCGACAAAAGGACTAATGAAGCAAGATATTGTCGTGTGTTATGGGACTTAAGGTAATTCCTTGGTATTGCATTGCGCATCCCTACTGCGCACGATTTTCGCGTCATTAGCGCGCGCTCATGAGCACGTGCGCGTACAAAACGAAAGAGATTTCCCTCAAACTAAGCGCGATAGCGAAATAAATGCTCTTTTTCTCTCAAACGAGCACGGTGACCCCTGAATTTTTTTCCAGGTATTTGCTAAGAACAATCTAATAAAGAACATATTTGACGAAGAAAAAAAGTTTGATAGTAGAACATCCGTAC
Source organism: Montipora sp. Colony 1 RG-2022 (assembly GCA_023091755.1). Taxonomy (NCBI): domain Eukaryota; kingdom Metazoa; phylum Cnidaria; class Anthozoa; order Scleractinia; family Acroporidae; genus Montipora; species Montipora sp. Colony 1 RG-2022. Next base: position 5,670 of record JALIRR010011306.1, read on the forward strand.
TGGGTGTATTTTGGCCAAGGCGAGGACTTCAAGCTAACCACGGAATTGTCCAAAAGAGTGCACTATTTCCACAACCAAGCAATCAAAAACGGCGGAGATGAAGCAATACTGCCTATGTGAATAAAAGAAGCTTTATTTTCAAAATAAAATTTTGTATCTTTCAAGTAACGAAGACTTAATTCTGTATGAAGGTGATTCGAATTTTTAACGCTCAAACAGTAAAAATACCCCATTTTAAGAGCCTGCTGACGCGTAAACAAGCACGGTGACCCCATTTTTTTATTGCATTTTTTTTATGTTAATATCATGAATTTTTAATTATGCCAAGTTTCCAAAAAAGTTTGATAGTAGAAGAATTTCAAAGGAATTACCTTAAAGCCCGTGAAAAACTATCGAACAAAGTTGGATCCAACATCCAACAATGTTGGATGTGAATGTTGAGACAGTATCCAACATTGCTAGACGGAACAAGCTACCAGTGCAAGTTGGCGCAAAATTTGAAAACATGGCGGTAACACGCAAACAAAAAGCGCTTGTAGCGTTTATGGTTCTCGAGCTGTTAGGGGACCCAAATGACCGTGTCAATCGAGGGAAAACTAGGGAATGGCTAAAAGAATCAGCCAAAAAGGGACTGTTCCAATCTGTAATACAATTATCGCTGCAGGATACGCCTGTATTTAAGGAGATGATGCGAATGAGCCCGGATCAGTTCAAAGAAATTTTGAACGCAATTGAACCGGACATATGCAAACAGAGCACCAAAATGGGTAGTCTCCTACGCAGCCGTTATTTGTGTGGTCACGCAACGCTCCTCCCCACACAAACAACGGCTGCTTTCTTTCGAAATACATTCCTATCTCTTTGTTTGGACTGCGTGGCGAATGCACGAGATAATGAGGGGTTGCACCAATCGCGGCTCGCCTTTTGATTTGAAAATTGACGGCCTGTTATTTTCGCGCGTATCTTCAGAGATTTCACCCATCTGAAACTCCAAAGAAACTGATAGACGGTCGCTCAAGGTGCTTCACTTGTCCTTCAGCAGCCTCTGCAAATGACAAGATAGAGATTTTTTGGAGACGTTCTGTAGATCTTGCTGAAATTATTAGATCTGCGATCGGTGTGGATGTGTATATTGACTGCTCGGAGAGCAGCGACCTGTTTTTGTGGAGTTAAATGCTACCAGCGTTTAGTGAGGTTTCAACGTGCATCATGTAAGCTGGAAAATATGAAGAAAGAAATAGAAGAGGACTTCAATGCCAGATAAAATCTAAAGGAAAAGCGACTACGGCGATTGAACGAGAGAAGAGAACAGTTATGAACCTGATTGGCGAAAATCGGGTATTATGAAAACATCAATGTAAACAAATTAAATTGAACATTTATTTAGCATTGAATAATGTATACATCATGTGAACAACATTTCGCTCTGGGCCCCAACATTTCCTTGAAAATCATGTTTTAATAAATACACACACATTGTGTGATTTCCCTGGATGGTCTACCGGTATTTATCACGGGAACATAACTCACCACTCAAGTGAGTTCACTGATTTAGAGGATATAAATGATTACATGCAGATAGTCATGAGCTTCTATTACATATGGTTTAGACAACTTGACCATTTATTTTAGTGTTCACCATTCAGCTATATTAATATATTCGTAATCTACTATTGTCTAAAAACGTCAGCTTCATTGACAGACACAGCACTTAAGGTTCTCACGATACGCGTGCTTTCGCAGCATCTCAGTTTCGGCATCTTTCATTATTTTAAAAGTATGCATCATTTTAAAAGCACGCTTCAGTTGAAGCAAAAACCAACGAATAGCTTCCACTCTCTGTACTGCCGGACGGTCGACCTCACCTTTAGAGCTTATATTTACGGCGCTAACTCCAATAACAGTAAAATAAATGATCTGATCCTCCATGAGGTTTACAAGCAGAGGGGAAACAACAACTATGTCGATTTCATCGCAAACGAGTGGAATACTGAATGACTTGATAAGTCAAGGATTTTCCAACTCCGTTGTTAGATTAAAAAATACAGCTTTCTTTTTCAAAACTACGCTTTTGATTGAAAGCGTCTGATGTCTATTTAACTGTAACCTGCGATCAGACGTACTCTTCTTCAGACTGGGCGGAAAGGTACCTTTTCCGCCCAATCTAAAGAAAAGTACGACTGATCGCAGGTTATTTTAAGTGTGAAATTTAAATTTTGAAACCGTCATAACAAAACTCGACAATGGTGGTGTCGCCGATAGAAGTGAAGTTAAGACGTGCGCTCTGATCGGCTTATTCGCTTTAGCGCGAACGGTTTCAGGATATGAGAACCAAGCTCTGATTGGTCAGATAAAGGAAAGGAATGTAGTTCGAAAGAGAGCAGCCGTTGTTTGTGTATGAGGAGCGTTGCGTGACCACACAAATGACGGCTGCGTAGGAGACTACAAAATGGGAGGTGAACCGATTGTTCCCGCTGAAAGGCTAGCTTTAACGCTCAGATTTCTGGCTATTGGTGAGAGTTTTCGATCCCTTCATTTTCAATTTAGGATCAGCAGACCAGCCCTGCAATATCTTATATTGTGACGGAAGTGTGTGAAGCAATAACCAAAAGGCTGGGCCCTTCTTACTTAAAAGTGCCTTCTTCTGAGCAGAAATGGCTACTGATTGCAAAACAGTTTAAAGAGAAATGGAACTTTCCCAACTGCTTGGAGCCATCGACGGGAAACATATTACCCTCCAACCTCATCCAGATACGTCCAAGGAAGGCCTGAACAATGTCGGTCACACGCGTGGGGCATTGCTCAGCTTACAAGGGAACTTGTCGACCTCATTTCTTCATTTTGGCACTCATGCTATTCTTAATATGGGATATTTATCAACACACGTCTTGTTTCTACATATATTCGGAAGACATCACTCTGCCATCGTGTATTTCTGAGGCAAGGTTTGCAACTCGACTTCGCTCGCTGTCATGCACCCGTAGAAGAACGTTTACTACATCACGTATTCCTTCCAACGTTACTGGTACAAGCTCTTTTCAATTAGTTTTAAAGTCCAGAGACATCCATCCTAATCCAGGACCACACAGAAAAAGATGCAGTACCCCGAAATATCCCTGCGGCGAATGTCAACACACGGTGACAAACAAGCAAGACGCCCATTACCAGAAATTTAAGACAAAATGGCGGACGCCCAGACTCGACCCTGACCTTCCGCTCTCTAAGAATGGCCGCCGATCGTTATAGAGAAATGTATGGAGAAAATTTAAGAAGTGGAAATTTCAGATCTAAAGTGGCATACACGACATTTGCCGACCTCTAAATGTAAAGTGTACGTACCATATCATTATTTACGGTAGTTTTGGTCTCTCGAAAGTTCGCCAACGTGCCGCAAACAACACATTTTACGAGCGGCTGTTACAGTTCCTTGAGCTCTCTAATTCTTTCAAAAAAGCTCAGAGGTGCCTACCTTCCCTCCACATTTTAGAACATTTCGTGGTGCCGACCTCTCTAATCGTCGATCGATGTTCAAACTTTAAAACGTGATAAAAATCAGCCTTTATCCATTCCCCAAATTGCCGCCCAAATTGCGATAAAAGAGGTAAAAATACATTCATTTCTGCGATAAAAGCGGTACAAAACGCACCACTGCGCTTATTATTCCTTGTGAAAAGTAGGGTTTCTGTCTCCAGTTTGTTTTGATCGCCATCTTTACGGGTGGGTACTTCATATATGATTATTATTATACAGAATATCGCTGGCTAAGTGTACTGTGGGCCCTGATTTTTGAAAATTATTTTACTCTGCCAAGTCACCACCCTGCAAGCAGAGCCTCCTTTTGTCTTTTTCTTTACTGAGGAGGAGAAAAGTAGGCTCTGCCCGAATCGCGTCAACTCCTTGAAGCCGCCGCAGCCCGAACTTCTGGACTAGTCAATCTTGTTTTCTCTCGTCAAACCGGTTTTTCCAGTGCGAGCGTCCGTTTTGTGACAAAACCGATGGTTATAATTGAGCCCGCTGTACCATGAAAAACCAAGATGGCGGCGAGATCTGGCATATTAGGCTTGGGTTCCAGACTGTATCCTGGCAACATGCAGCGCATATTCAATAAAGATCTTACTCGATTCATGCAGAGCCTTTCTCGAGAACGCCAAAATCGAGCAAGCAAAAGAAAGGCTCTGCTAGCAGGGTGCCAAGTCACACGCATGAAACGAAGTTGTTTCTTCTCTCTAAAATCGTCATTCGAACAGGAGCCCAGACTCTAGTTTCCCCTTTTTCATTCTCCCTTGTATTGGCAACCTCAAAATAGAAATTAAATTGATTCAGATCCTTTGATAGTGTGTTATTTCAGTCCTTGTTTTTTCTATGAACTGCTTTCTTTATGCCGCCATCTTGATAATTTGAAACCGCGTGCCAAATACTTCGCGGGCGCAAAATGTCGCCGATTTCTGGTAACCCATACCTTCATAAAAGCATCAACATGAATTTAATAACGTTTAGTTAGACGCCATGTTGCCTGCGCTTAGCTTCACGAGTTCACTTTCAACTCACGACCAAAAAGTGGAAACAAGTGAGCGGCGGAAAAAAGGCGAGCGAAGGGGAAAAAATTGAACAACCGTAAAAAAGGAGAGCAGCAAGAAAAAGGGTGAGCAGCAGGAAAAATTGAGCTGCGAAAAAAAAGTGAAGTGAACGGCAGTAAAAAAAAAAGGAGCGTCAGACAAAATCAAGATTTAAAAAAGAGAGAAGAGACACTAAATTGTCTCTTACGCAAAAAGAGAGAAGAAATAGATGTCCCTTTAAAAGCACCGTAAAAACAGACTCACGTGCTCTATGTTTATTTAAAAAATAACATTTGGTGGCAACTACTGTACATATTTTTGGTCCAAGTAAGAAAGCCCGCAAACGGCAAAAAATTACCTGATGGCTGATGATTAGCCTGCGAGCAGCCTGAAACGTAACTTGAAACCTAGGTCAAAGACTAAATATAGTCCGTCTGTGCAACGGCTCCCAAAAGCTTTATATTGGGCTGCCACGTGGCAATCCAGTCAGAAAATGAGTGGAACTTATTCGTTTTATTATTATTATTATTATTGTTATTTATTTATTTATTTATTTATTTATTTATTTGTCCCCTGTCACTCCCCTGCTAAGTGTTGTGTTGTCGTAGAGTCTTCTGAGTGTAGGTTTTGGTAAGTTTCAAGGGGTAGTAGAAAAGCGTAGATTTTATCCGGTGGACACAGTAGAATATTTAATTGACCTGCACTGCATTCGAAAGTCATTGTAACTCGAATGGCGTTTTAGTGGATCTTTAAACAAAATATACCCTTATGGAGGTTAAGAATGGAACGTTAATTTGATAAACAAGACAGCGGGTGAAAAATGTATATCTGGAACCAACAACAATTGCATATTTCGCCGTCGGATATCAAACGCAAAGTGAGCTTTCTTTCTAATATTTTACTAACTGTGATTTACTAACCGGCCTTTAATGCATCTGTGTTTACTGAAGTCGCATCTCAGTTGTCCGACTGTTTACATTTATTTTGTACTCAACTCTGCACAGTCTTCAGGCAAAAAATAATAATAATTGAAAATGTGACAGTGAAAAATTATTTGAAAGAAAGCTTGTTGTCTATTTTATGCTTAATTATTTACGGAAAAGGTTCTTCAGAAAAGGCTTTGATTCTGAATTGTGAGACTGAAATTTCTTTAATTGCTGGACGGATTGTGGTTCTTGTTTGCACTCACGCAATTGAAATAGGAAGGGGATTTTTTTTTTGGCCTTTAATAGCAAACAATTTGTTTCTTTCAATAAATTTTATGCTGGAAAGGGTTTTTGTGAGATTTTTCGTCCAAATGAACGCCCAAAAATATAAATGTTTCAGTGAAACATTTTTTGTAATTTAATATTCTCTGTCAAAAATTTGCATAAGAAGCGTGAAATGAACATCGCTACGAAATTCAGACGCAGTTACCTCTTCGTCGAATTCTCGTTAATATTTTACAAATGTGATGTTATGTACAAAACTGGAACCAAGCGGCAAATTCTCTGGTAACTTTCTCGGATTGGATCTCAGAGAACGAATCGAACACCTTGAGTGATATGTGTTTACAATTTTCTGGATATTTATAATTTTACTTCATTGTAGTCAACCTGCACAAAAAAGACTAATAGACCGATCCAAGGTTATCGACGCCATATTTCAAAGGGTGCAAAACCACTGGGGCGAGCGCGCGGCCAAACATACTCTGCTGCGCGAAAACCAGCTGTTCTGTGTTTGCTACTTCCTAGTTTTATTGATTTTTTAACGTTGAGAGGTTTTGATATTATTCAAAAGGTATTACTTGCCATACTTGAGCATTTTCTACGTTTTTGCCGATGCCGAGACAAGCAGAAGAAAAGCTTGAATATCAAGACTTTTTGAACTGGACCCTGACTTCGTTGAAAGATTTTTTAGCACTTCGAGGATTGAAACAGACAGGCAAAAAGGCCGAACTTGTGGCGAGAGCATTCGGTGCCTACGAGCTGAAAGCACCTAAGAAGTTTTCTCAAGAAGAAATTGACAGGAAATTGAAAGAAGAGTACCAACAGAGACTAAAAAAACATCGGATAAACACCGACCTCAATTCTATT
>JALIRR010011307.1:2500-12299 GCA_023091755.1 Montipora sp. Colony 1 RG-2022
CATCCAAAGCCACATTCGGAAAATACAGGCACGTTGAACTAGACTGATAGTGAAGTGGAACTGTTACAGTAACTTGGAGTCGTTCGATCTTAATTCCTCATCACAACAAGATTTTGTAGGCCTTGAGTGAGAGTCCGTGAAGAGAAAATATGAGGACTTACGAACCAGTCTGGCTTTAGGAAAAACTTTTTCCACGGAAACAGCAGTGATACGGCTAACAGATCAGATTTTATTTTAGTTGATCTCGACAATGACAGAGTTACTGGCGTCATCTTTGTGGATTATAAAAAGGCTTTTGACCTCATCCACCATAACCTGCTGTTATCAAAGCTCGAGCTGATTGGCATCGGAAAGGATTATTTGCCATTATTTACTAATTACATGAGTGACCACTAAAACCAAGATGGCCATCTACAACACCTGCGTGATCAGCACTCTCCTGTATAGGAGCGCGTCCTGGCCTACCTATTCACGGCAAGAGAAGAGGCTCGATGTTATTCCACCTGAAAAACCTTCGTAAAATCCTGGGTATCGCCTGGGAAGATCATGTTTTAAACGCTGATGTGAAATCTCGCGCTCAGTGATCTCACTAGCATGTACTCTCTCCCAAGACAGATCAGCCTGCACATGCGTTGGTTTGGCAACACTCATAGAATGGAGGACGGTCGCATCCCGAAAGACATTCTGTATGGGGAGCTCGCTCAGGGCAAGCGCCCAATCGGCCGTCCCCATCTGCGCTTCAAAGGCGTGGTGAAAAGAGACTTTCAAGTAAGTATGAAGATCAACATTGACTCCTGGGAGTAGCTTGCTGACGATCGGGCCAAATGGAGAGCCACCGTGCATGAACATATCATGGCCTCCGTGGCTAGAGGGCATGAGCTCGCCGCTGAAACGCGCTGCATATGCTCTAAATCCCTCTATTACTTCTACGAAACGAACGTCTCATTCTAGTGGTCAACTGGTTAAGGTTACTGTCTACCTTCAGCGGTGTCTTTCGGAAAATCGCTCTTGTTCCCGTTGTTTATTAAGAACCCAAGGAAACTATGTACTAATGGAAAGCTGATAAAATTTATAAATTGAAAATGTCTTTAACTTCCGCCGCAACTTGCACCCTGAGATAGCATCAATCATTTTTTTTTTTTGCATATATTTTATTATCCTGCTTTCCACTTTTATCCGTCGAAGGCGGAAAGAAACAGTGCGTGAAAGCCGAAACAGTATTTCTAGGTGTTATCCTTGATGAACATTTGTCATGGAAACCTCACATTCTTAGCGTCTCCAGAAAAATATAAAAATCTATAGGCATTATTTATAAGTCAAGTTTTTGCCTTCCCAAAACTTCCTTACACTGTTTGTACTATAGTCTTGTTTACCCTTACTTAATATATTGTATTTCAGTGTGGGGATCGACGTATCAGAGTAATATAAGTCGCGTTTGTATTCTGCAATAGAAGATAATAAGACTAATATGTAAAGTTCCTTTCGATTCTCACACTGATGTTTTTTTTAAAGAAAAAGGAGATTTTGAAATTCTCTGACATTTATTTATACCAGATAGGTAAATTTATGTATCTATTTAAAAGAGGTTTGCTTCCTAATTATTTTCAACACGTTCTAAAACCAACGGGGATATTCTAAAACGTTAATTTTTGGCAAAATATTGATAGTTCCGATTAAAATGTGCCAAGAAAACTGGGAATTTGGGCACAAAGTAGCTTATTTAAGATTTAAATTTCTAAGCCCGGATTGCCAAGCTTGGATTTGAAAAAAAAAGGCTCAATGTACGGTTTTTTTGCCAAGTATGCCGGAGTTGCCAGTCCTGTGGAGGTGCACTGAAAGATGGAAAATTTTGCCTAAAAATAATTTTTTTTTGCTAAAAGGTTTCTTTTATTTATTGCCAGAATGCAACTTGCCTTTTGCCTTTTCTGAGGGTTTATTAAATATCAGGGCTGGAGGCACCAGTTTTAAAATTTTCGGTCACATAAATCATTAATTTCCGGTTCTTTTCTGGTTTCTACTTGACAATTGAATTTACTGACGGAAATTCATTGAGATAAGATTTTAACAGAAATCTCACGAAAGGGGCGAATAGCACGCTAGCTCGTTAGAATAGTTTGAGGAAAAAGAACTCCCACCAACGAGTTCATCTGCAAATCCATCCAGCCTTTTGGAGACTCAAGATTTTCAGCTAATATAATAATGACTAACGGGCGCTTGGGATCTTGTGAAACCAGTGGTATTTTGTGGAACGGATTGAGGATAACAAAATTGTTATTCACAACTCCGTGACCGTGCTCTCTAGCGGGATGGCAAAGAGCGTGGATGTGTTCTGAACATTTCCCCTTCAAAAAGTGACAAGAAAGGCGAACGGTTGAAGGTAAGAGAGAGAACGTTTCATTGGAAAAAAAAACAAACTAATTGTCAGCTAAAAGTAGCTCTGATAAAATTTCTTTCATTTCATGTTCTTTTACAGATTGAATTGGTGATTTGATACTGGTCGATGCAAAGCACGAATGTAGCAATATTATTAGCGTGTGCCGTTTGATTTCAATGGGACTACCGATGTTCATATTTGTTCGCTTGGTTTTACTTGTGCTACTGTTCTCAGACGATTAAGAGCCAAGTTTGTGGCTAACGACAGAGAGCAGAATTTTTGCAATTCCTCAGTATTGACATATTTCTCTGTTGGTTTGCAACGACTGGAGGGACTAACCGTAGCTCTCTATTTGTCATAATACTGTACATAAAAATTACATTTCACTTAAAACAAGAGTGAGGAATTATTTAACGTCTTTCCGGGGAAAAAAATGTTAGTCATCTTGGTGGAAGCATTCCACGAGCAGCCCATAAACGAGGTTCATATGGTTTCTTTTACATGTCTATATAGTAAATTGTCTTCAAGCTTAGAATCTGAGTGTGTGAAATATCTCGTTTTTAGTCCGTGGGAGTTAAGTTCGTCCTTAGAAAATAAAGTTGAAGATCTTCACTTGTAGTCTTGTTTTACTTTTGCCAAAAATGACGTTGGAAAATTCCGCCGTCATTTTGCTTGATCTTCTTTAAAAAATGACGTTGGAAATTTCCGCTATCATTTTGCCTCATCTTCTCTGAAAAATGACGTTGAAAAATCCCGCCGTCATTTTGCTTTATCTTCTGTTAAAAATGACGTTGGAAATTAACCCTTAATATTGTTTAGGTTTCTGGATTTGTACTTGAATTTGCATAAGATCTACATGGTCTCCCATGGGAGGCAGAACGTTAATTGTAGATGTTTGAATGTCAATTAATTCTTTTCAATTCTTGCGTGTGGTAAATATACGGTATTCCATTCTTCTTTCGCGTTCATACTCTTTCTTTCTGGGATTTTTCTGATATGTATTGCTTCTGTTATTTGTCTCATCATTGAGTCTCGCTGAAAAGTTCTCACGACGTTCATTGTGAATTGCTGGATATGGCCATTGTGCTCTTTCAGACAATGACTCCATAAAGGCGAGTTCTGTTCTTTCTCGTGTAATAACTTCATGTGTTCTTTTCCTCTCGTGTAGGCGTTGCGGGCTGTTTCTCCACAGTATTTGCTGTTACAGTTGTTGCACTTTATTTCATACACAATGTTGTTCCTCGAACAATCACCTTTCCCTCTTGATGTGCATACGAAACAGTCTTCACGTCTACAGTTTCTCTCTTTCATGGGGTCGGACATTAACATTGTTGTGAAATCCCTAAGTGCAGACACCACATACAACGACGGATGTATTGTAACCATGCAGAACCATGATAACAACCGCACAGAACCAAAAGACAAACACACAATGGAAACACTGCAACAAATCGCCAATGATATTCATCCGTCGATCCAGCTGGAAATAGACGTTCCCTCAAACCACAAAGACGGCAAGATGCCTATCCTAGACCTGATCGAAGGTGTGGTTAGAAGAGGATATGAGCAACCAGAGACATCTGATCATGCACGAGTTCTACGCGAAGGAAGTCTCATCGAAATCAGTCGTACCCGCGAACTCTGCACTTCCGTGGTCAATTAAACGCGCCGTCATGACCCAAGAACTACTAAGAGTATTCCTGAATTGTAGCCCAAGCCTACCGTGGCAAAGAATAACTGAGCATGCGTCAAACACCACACTAAAGATGCAGTATTCAGGATATGATAAAGCCTTCAGACATCAAGTCGTCAAGTCAGCCCTGTCAGCATACCACACCCTATTAGAGAAAGATAGGAATGGAGAGAGACCCCTTCACCAACCAAGAGAATGGAAGAAGAGAGAAAGGGAAAGAAAGAAAAGATCAAAGGCACAAGAGTGGTATGGGAAAGGAAACTACGATTCAGTACTGTTCATCCCTGCCACACCCAATGGAGAGCTAAAGAAAACGATACAGCAAGAGATCGATAAATCGACACTTAGGATAAAGGTGGTTGAGAAGAATGGAAGTTCGATCACGTCCCTTCTACAAAGATCCAACCCCATGAAAGAGAGAAACTGTAGACGTGAAGACTGTTTCGTATGCACATCAAGAGGGAAAGGTGATTGCTCGAGGAACAACATTGTGTATGAAATAAAGTGCAACAACTGTAACAGCAAATACTGTGGAGAAACAGCCCGCAACGCCTACACGAGAGGAAAAGAACACATGAAGTTATTACACGAGAAAGAACAGAACTCGCCTTTATGGAGTCATTGTCTAAAAGAGTACAATGGCCATATCCAGCAATTCACAATGAACGTCGTGAGAACTTTTCACCGAGATTCAATGATGAGACTAATAACAGAAGCAATACATATTAGAAAAATCCCAGAAAGAAAGAGTATGAACGCGAAAGAAGAATGGAATACCGTGTATTTATCACACGCAAGAATTGAAAAGAATTAATTGACATTCAAACATCTACAATTAACGTTCTGCCTCCCATGGGAGACCATGTAGATCTTATGAAAATGCAAGTACAAATTTAGAAACCTAGACAATATTAAGAACTGAAGAGGCCGGGAAGGCGAAACGTTTTCAAGTTTAGAATTTAACGGCATTAATAACACGCTCGATACGTGGCAAAGGTTTTACAATACAACAGCATACAGCGCACAACATAGAATAATGTCGATATCCAACTTTGCCTATGCAAGAATCAAAGATCTGACTAAGTTTCTTTGATCTTCTATGAGAAAAGACGTTGGAAATTTCTACTGTCATTTTGCGTGACTGTTTAGTAAAAAAATTGATAACATTTGATAAATATTGCAAAGTTGATAAATGCTCCGGAAAAATTTTCTTTTTTCTTTCGAAATATTGCAAACTGGATAAATCATTCCGTAGAAAAGTGGAGATTCATCAACAATATTTATGGTGTGGTGCCAAAACAGCACAGATTTGAAAAAAATGACCGCAAAACATATCATTTTTACCAGAATTGGGCGGTTTTAGAATACGACGAAGTGTTTTAGAACGTGTTTTTCATGATATGTTTACTCTTGCAAGCCAGTCGCATTATTCTAGAAATTGCAACCTCTTTTACATACCTCCCTGTCGAACTAATTTCCGAAACTTCTCAATTCGGTTTCAAGGAACTATGTTTTTCAACTCGTTAAGTCCAGAAATTCAAAACAGTGACAGCATCCTTTTGTTTGCCAAAAGACTTAACAAATTCCTTCTTTTTCAGTCAGTCATATATACCCTTTGTTGAGCTACATACTTCTTCTTTCCTCTTCTTTTCTTTTTCTTTTGTTTTTAAAATGACACAGTCTATATTTTATGCTGTCCCCATAATTTGTGTGACGTACCCGATGTTTTCAGGAAGCCTATAACTCATAAGCCCCCGGCTTCTATATAGGCTTCCTTGTCATTACCGCCTTAAACATTTTTTAGTCTATCGTCTTTAAGTTATTATAAATTTTTAGTGTATTGTGTTTTTTTTTCTTTATTTCTTTTCTTTTATGTGGTTAATGGCAAATAAAAATGAATGAATGAATGAATGAATGAATCATTATGAATGAATGGCTGTAGATCGACAGCCGAAAGTTGATGTTCTCTTTTTTTGAATTTTCAGCCAGCGAACGTTTTTTATTGTATTTTTGATTATGTTTCATCCTGGCTGCGCTTCAATCTTTAATATGCATCTTGTCCCATTTAACATCTTCAGATGCGACAACAATTAACTACGGAGCAGAGGTGTCAAAGCGAGCGAAGTTGCGAGGTAATTAATATCTGACATGTTGAGAAAGAATAAAACACAGCCGCTTTGGGATTAAGAATATTCATTTTACTTTTGTTGATCATCGAAATGTTTTTGACTTTTGCTGACTGTACGGAGGGCAAAAAGTGTTAAATGTGACCGGAGAATCCTGCCGTTTGTTGGGGCCTAGTATTGTGTCTTGGGGGCCTGATATCGTAGATCGGGGCATGATATCGGAGGTGTCTTTTGGTTGGCAACGTTCCAACCATAGAGGGAAACATTAGTAGAACTTGGCTAAATAACTTTTACCCTACGAGCAGACTCTCTTGTTTGCATGACGGCACCATACTTCAGTAGCAGCCTAAATAATAACAATGTGTGATCCACCACCATACAGTTTCATGATTTGTGAGTACTCTCTCGAGACTAAATTTTGATTCCCCACGTTGTGTTCGATTACAAATTATTCTTCTCAGATTTTTCCAGCTGCTTTAATTACTTGTCTTTTACGCGGATAATTTCCTTTCTTGATTGGCAAAGCATGAGAGACTGAAGCATGTCGTTCGGCCTAGTGCTTTCAGTTAACTGATGCGTGAAATGTCACCATCCCTGCGTGAAAAAGGAAAATAAAACAAGGGATTAATTCTATTCATAAACTCAATTGACGACCACTGCCTAACCTATCGAAAATTGTCTCATTCTATTGCATGGTTTATGTTAAAGAGTTATCTTTAGGTTGCGAAAAGAGACACGAGGAGTCTGACGAAATTGGAATGATCCTTCGTGGACACGTGTACATGCCGTGACAAAAATTAACCATCTCATCCGTCATCTTCATGCTATAGTATAGGACTTAACTCGTATGGGGTATTGGCTTTTTTTTATATATAAACCATGCATTTCGTGTGAGCAAACCAAACCAGAATGGACTCAGACAGGGACTCAAGATTTAAGACTTGGTCAACATCTGATGGCGGAAAAAAAAAACAAATGAATAGTAAAGGTCCTGTATCACAATGTAATTGCCGCTTTATTGGTTAGTGTGTTACTTGTTAAGCCAATGACAAAGGAAAGGAAAATCGGGGATTAAAAAAAGTTGAGAATGAGCATCCTTGTAATACGAAGCTATAATAACAAGATTAAGGTCGTATCAGTAAAACTAATATCTTTATTTTACTGAGCTACTTTATTTTGATCTCATAAATGATGCTCTTTTTTGTCTAGGTGAGTGAGAATTTAAAATCAAAAAAGAGTTTGCGAGCTGACAGGCGTTGCAAAAATGTATTCACCTCTCATCGTGTTCTTGTGGTAATTTAGCACACTGCCGAAATCTGGCACAGCTATGCGGTCTTCTAATAGCTTCATCCCTGTTCCCTCCGTCATCTCGCTCATCTCCTCTTTCATTGTGTGGTCGCAAAATCTTGAAAAGCAACGCAGTGATGACCATAACTCCAATTCCACCAAGTAACGCACACCAAAACATCTGTTTAGATATCTCCATTCCCTGCTGTCCTGATTTGTTTGCTGTCCAACCTTTGTCAGTTTGGCCGCTCGCAATTAAAAAACTGCGAAGTACGAACTCACTATATACGTATTTTGCAAACTTGGTGGCTACAAATATTGAGGGCAATATCTCGCAATGAATAAACTGCCAAGTAAGAGCTCACTACAAACATTTAGATGCATATTTTGCTGTTAATTTACTGCGAAGTTCGTGATCGCTACAAATATTGAGAGGAATATCTCGCAATAGCCTGCGTAGCAAGCGTTTCCGTGCTGTTTCGGAGCAAAGGCCGAGCGAAAAATGGCGCGAGGGGGAGAAAAGGCCGCGCGAAAAATGGCGCGAGTAAGCGGGGAGGGGGTGGAACTGCGAAATAAGAGCTCACTACAACATGCATAGTTTGCTTCGAATACACTGCGAAGCTACTGACCGCTTTAAATTGTTAGATGAATATTTAGCAGTGATTAAGCTGTGAAGAAGTATTTGTTTCAATATCACTTATGTCTAGACGGTTACTTTGCAGTTTCTTAAGTTCGAAATCAGTGTTCACTTCAACTAGACTTCAACTATTTGATGGATAGTTAGTGGTTAATAAACTGCGAAGGCGTTTGTATCTGTAAGATTTGTTGAGTGACGTTTTTGGTAAATTAAATTTTTGTCTATAGAGTAGCATAAATGCAAAATTTGCACTTTTCTAAATCCCGGAAATCACTCCGTAACCAAAAAAACCAATTCCACCAATATGTCATCCCGTTAAGCGAATGACCAAATGACAAATGACCAAATGACTAGGTGATACGCCTGTCGGTAACAACGCTGCCGGGCTTGGCAGTTAATCAGCTATTTTAAGGGCTTCTTTGCATACCCCATTATTTACAATTTGTTTCATCAACACGAGTTTGCTCGCAGAAGGCACCATGAAATCCTGCTTAAGACTCCGACGTTTTAGTTGTCCTTTGGCCCGTCGACAACCAATTAGTTTCACGTACAGATCCCTGATTATTGGGCATAGAGCGGTTTTCAATTGACTGTCGAAAAAAACTTGCTAAAGTTAGTTAAATCTCAAATGAAAATATTTCAAGCCTTTTAGCTTTGATAACGAGCGCAGTTATTGGTGAGCTTAATCACAGGCAAAGGAAAGTAGGACGACGGTTTCCCGGAAGTGAAATTACAGAACTAACGCGAGTGAATTTTGGATTTTTTTGAAATCCTAAATTGATTTCGCAGTTCAAAATTTATATTTTGTCATGGACAGGTGACATCTGTTGCTATTGAAGCTAGATTTCAGAAGACTGGCCACAGTTATCTGATTTATTTTTCTAGAAGACTCTAGGATGTGGAAACCTTCTAAAAAGGAATGTGGCGATAAACCGGCGCGAGTATAGCTTTAATTTCGTATACTTAGTGACTTAAGAGGAATTAGATCAGTACTAGAGTTGCATATGTCATCACGTCAAGCGAAAAACAAATGATCAAATGCCCGGGTGATGCGCCTGTCGGTAACAACGCTGCCGTGCTTGGCAGTTAATCAGCTATTTTAAGGGCTTCTTTGCACACCCCATTATTTACAATTTGTTTAATTAACACGAGTTTGCTCGCAGAGAGGCACCATGTTATTTGATACAAATTTTAAAAGATAAAAGAACTTGCTAAGTTAGTTAAATCTGCAATGAAAATATTTCAAGCCTCTTAGCTTTGATAACGAGCGCCGTTATTAGTGACCTTAAGCACTAGGAAAGGAGAGTAGGACGACGGCTTCCCGGAAGTGAAATTGCAGAACTAAGGTGAGTGAATTTTGGATTATTTTGAAATCCTAAATTGATTTTTCAGTTCAAAATTTATATTTTGTCATGGACAGGTGACATCTGTTGCTATTGAAGCTTGATTTCAGAAGACTGGCCACAGTTATCTGATTTATTTTTCTAGCTAGTTACACTAGAAGACTCTACGATGTGGAAACCTTCTAAAAAGTGAGGTGGCGATAAACCGGCGTGAGTATAGCTTTAATTTCGTATACTTAGTGACTTTAGAGGAATTCAGTGAGATTGCTATTCACACAGATATTTGAAATGAACACGCTACGGTTGCCTAGCTCAATATTCCAATATTAGTCAGTCTCA
>JALIRR010011308.1:0-5000 GCA_023091755.1 Montipora sp. Colony 1 RG-2022
ATTTTCCCCCAAAAAAAAACATTTTTCAGAGAAAATGAAAGGTAAAATATTTTTTCACAACCAAATCGACAAGAACAATCCTTAGAAGATTACATTTAAACATCACTTATCTTGCAATACAACAACAACGATTAACTTCCACTTAAATATCAAATGCCATACATTAAATTATTATACTTTATTTGTGCTCTATATATACGTTTTTGTGCAGCTTAGCGTTTATTACTGGGTTGCCAGTCGGAAACTGCGTTTCATTTGTTGGTTTTATTTTTACTGGGTTGCCAGCATGGCAAACCCAATCGGAATCTGCGTTTCATTTCGTCGTTTTTTCCGTGTTGGTAAAAGTCTTGCCTGTCACTCCCATGCTAGTGGTATCTTTGTGCATGGAGCCTTCTGCTCGCATTTTCTTAGGATAGAGAGGGTAATGGAAATGCGTAGATTTCTCTGGTGGACACAGTGGAATGATAAACTTAACCTGCAATGGCGTCGAAACTCATGTAACGCGAATGGCGTTTTAGTGGATCTTTAAACAAAATATACCCTTATGGAGCTCAATAATGGAAAGTCAGTTGGATAAACTAGGCAGGCGGTGAAAACACATACCTGGAATCGTAAAAGCGACGAGTAATGGACTTCGACAACAATCTATCGCCCGTCGAGCCGAAATCAAAGTGAGCTGATAATTTCCAAAATTTTATCACGAGTGTAGTTTGGCGAGTAAACATGCCGCGGTAACTTAATCACGGCGCCCGCTCAATTCCGGCCATGTCACTTTCGATTTTGCGATTTACTTGAACGTAGCACAAATCTCCCAAAATGTTTGTCGCTGATCGTAACTTTTTATATATTCTATATTCACGGTTCAAAATTAATGTTGTTTTCATGTCGTAAATATTTTATTCTCGATCGACCGTCCAGGAAACTTCCTTCTGCTCTTTCTAAAAACTGTGTATCAATAGTTATACTTTTGCATCAATATTTGTTTTGCATAAAGCAAGCTAACAAAATCTGTACCTTGCTGAGTTCGCATTTGTTCACGTTAATAGTATTTTCGGTCCGATGCTTCTGTTTTGAGGGGTATATTGTTTTGATCTCCCATCCAGACACTAACCCCGCCGGTCATGGTTTAACCTCAGCAGATTTTAGTATAACAGAGATGTCAGATGCTCAGAGGGCAGGGAACTTGGAAATTATCAACATGTCAGCCCAGAAGCCAACGTTTCTCGCTTCTTTTTTATTTGTTATTCTTTAGAGACTGGAATACTGTAGTTCAATACCACACAATTCAGTCCCTTCTGATTTTCTCTAACACGTACCACAGGCAACCCAGTGTCTGCTTCACGGAAGCATCTCGTTTTTATTTGTTTTCGTTTTTTTTTCCGTGCCGGTAAAAGTCTTGTCTGTCACTCCCCTGCTAAGTGGTGTCTTTGTGCATAGAGCCTTCTGCGCGTATTTTCTTAGGATCGAGAGGGTAGTGAGAAATGCGTAGATTTCTCTGGTTCACACAGTAGAATCATTAAAATTTCAAAAACAGCCCTATCAGCCTACGTATAATGAGCATTAACTGTGTATTTTGGTGACTTTTTGGGGGGGCACCAAGCATTTTAGCAGGAAGGAGCATTAAAATGGAGCATTTTAGTGGCAAAGTAAAAGCATAATGTACAAAAGCCTATTCTTGACCAAATTTAATTCATGCAATGATTATTTACAAACGTGGAGCTATTTTAAAAATAAATAGTGTTTCGTTTCCTGACTTATAACTTGTTAGGGTGTTTGGGAATGAGTACGAAAATTTGAGGAGGACAAACAGGTACAAAAGGCAAGCCAGTTTACGCTCTTGGAGCGTCTAGTTTATTTGCAATAACGTCTAAAGAAAGTTGTGTGTATCCTGACATAAAAGCAGCAGGTCGACAGCCTCTATTTCATTTGCTAACAACTGGCTCGGTTCACCAAGCACTTGTGACCACGTGACCGCTATCAAAGCTTGGCATGACAATACTCGTATCTCAGCATGCGCATGTCAACGACTAATAGGATTGATGCGTATAAAAAAAATAAAAACAAGTTCTAGAAAAACATAAAGAAGAACCGAAACTCGGTCATTATGTCGAAGTTAAACGATTTTGCGTAATGTATAAAAGACGATTTTTTTTTTGTATTTCAGAACCAATGTGCCTCTTCATCTTGCCAAAACGGAGGTACATGTTTACCAGACGTGAAAAATAAAGGTTTCCACTGCAACTGTAAGATCGGCTTCACGGGAGATCACTGCGAAATAGCTATAGGTCAGTATTTGATGTCGCTTAAATCGAGGTGCTGGTGGTTACCAACAGTTTGCGCCAGCACCTGTCTTCATTTGAATGGCATGTTTGGTGCTGAAAGTGTTGATCAAGTAGCAAGTTTTTCTGTTGTATATTACCATTAATTTTTTCCTCTGTTATTTTGAAAGGGACCTGGTTAAATCGCTCCTGGACTAATCGTTTTTGTTTCTCTTTCAGCTCCCTCATGCAAAGCCCTGTTCGAAGCTGATAAAAAGGACAAGTGAGTACATTGCATATTTTTCCCTAAAGACTTAAGAAACCACTCTATTTTGATTGGTCGAGAGCAGCTCAGTTTCATAAAGTCCCTAAATTATGTTACTATGGCGACCACGCACGCTTGACAAAGGGCCTTCAAATCAGAACAAAAATGACCGACTATAGACGGTATTCAGTGGATAGTGATTTATCCAGTAGATAGCGCTATACACCCTTCGAACCACTTGGGTCTGTAGTATAAATTCACTGACGAAGCGATCTCTCCAAGCGGTTAAGGCGGAAATTTGCATGCGCATGTTCCAAGTTCAAACTCGTAAACATCGAACGAAACCTCGTGTGGCACATTTTCTTATGTCAGTTTTACACAGCGTATATTCCAAACCCTTACGGGAGTAACTAAAGTTACTACTTAATATTTATGAACTGAATATAACTCAAATTAGCGTGTTTAACTGTCCAATTTACAGATTTAACACAAGCGTGCTTACCACACTTCACTTGGACTCTGCACTAACTTCCGTCTTGTGTCACTTGGGAGATTTCGGATGCGGAGCTGGAGGATGGACACCGGTCATGAAGATTGATGGAAACAAGGTATTACATATATATTGTGATTTACTCCAACCTGCATTTGTTCCACGGATCGCTAATCATTTTTACAAGCATGCCAGCGTGCGAACTCAGACGCATTTTTGGCTGTCTCTGCGCAGGCCAAAATCATAGAAACTCTGAATTGAAGTTAAATTCCAATCGTCGTTTTCTTTTTTCAAAGTAGGTCGGAATCAGCCAATCACTACTCCAAATGGACCACTCCAAATGGCCAATGAAACGGACAGAACAAAACATTAGCTTTTTCGAGGAGCAAACTAGTTGGCTATTTACAAGTGCACCTGGGAAGGTGAAGTAGGTACATCCAGTGGTCAGAACGGGTGTTGACCTCAGGACCTCGGGATTTCAAGGCAAGCGCCCCAACCCACAATAACCGACAGCTGCGTAAACATAAAACAACACATAAACATAACATAACATAACATAACATAACATAACATAACATAACCTAACCTAACCTAACCTAACCTAACCTAACCTAACATAACATAACCTAACATAACTTTTTATTCAGGAGACTACAACACAAATACAAAAACTTCCTGAAAAGGAAAGTCATGAGGTAAACCCTGTATAAAAATAATTTCCCTAAACTAAAACACATACAAAAGTTTCGATAACTAGATAAATTTGATAGCTACCAGTACTAATTCGATAAATATTCAAATAAATTATAAGACTACTCTTAAAAACTGGTAATGATTCGGCGTGTACAATATATCCTGGTTATTCGTTCCATTTCCTTACAATGCGAATAAAGAAAGAATATTTGTAACAATTACAAACCGCGCTTTTGAAGTAAAGTTTGTAGTCGTCATGAGCTCTTGTACGCGTTCTTTTGGCAAACTCAAAGAAATCTGGGAAAGAGAGATTATGAATACCAAAACTATTTTATAACATTGAATCAGAGATAGAAATTCTCTACGCTTTTCTAGTGTTCCTCAGAGTGCGCATGTCTATGTAATCCGTAATAAGAGTAGGGGAATAGAATCGGGTCCCTCGGAGGAAAGAAATTATAAAGCAAGGCTGGCTGTACGGCTGAGATTTGAAAGACCAATCTTTGGTCTTTGAAATATGTGAAATGTTAGCAATAATTTTTAAAGTTAACCATACTCAACAAGTGCTTACTTAATAGACGTATTGATACGGTACTGGTATTTCAGTGTACTACACCAAGAGATCATGATCTCTTGACTACACCTTTACATTTAATGCATGGTCGTTCAATTGTTATTGTTGTTGTTGCTACAGATATAACCAGAAATCGACCATAATTAGATGCACGTGGATTTTAATAAGCTTCACGGAGTGTCCCCTTAATCTTCTCCCCAACTTTAACACCACTGTGCCCGTCACAAATTGTCCCTCAAATGATGCTCTTCAAGTAAGAATAAACAGCTTCATTTACCCTGAGCTAAAATAATGTCTACCTTTACCATCTCCTTATATTGTTGGAAATAGATAGCAAATGCTTAGGCTTACGGTGATTCCTCAGTATTGCACTGCGCATCCTGTACTGCGCATATGGTGTGTCAATATTTATCAATGAGATCAAATTTGCAACATTGTAAATATGGCGTAAGTTGATCATACACGCTGAGACAGTGCTCAAAACAAGTGAGAGAAGTTGTGAATGACCCATAATTCTTTGCGAATAAGGGCGTAAATTTCGAGAAAACGTGGCGAATTTTGTTGTTTCGATCGACGATAATCGAGATAGACAGGTACGATGCTGTTTTGCTCTTAAACGACCAAGGTGACCTATATATTCCATAATTTTGGTGTTCAAATTAGCCCCTTTAAAACAAAAAAAAATTAAAAATTATCGGAAGGAAAAAAGGTATGTCTAAAAAC
>JALIRR010011309.1:0-10000 GCA_023091755.1 Montipora sp. Colony 1 RG-2022
TAACAAGATCAGAACACAAACAATATCTTTAATTTAAGTAGTATTTTGAACATTTCTAACAATTTGACCTCGAGTGTTTTATCTAACAGAAAGTTTAATGGAGATACTATCACCACAATAGATTCCAGGAACAGTTAAACATAAACAATGCAAAAGAGTTCAATGTACAGGTAAGTGCGTGATGGTATCACTTCCCTTAAGTACCAGAATCTTTCAGGGTTTTCTTATTATGGAAATTGTAATTTTATTCCAGTGTGGTTACCAAATTCAAGCTATGTGGAAACGCGAAATGAATAGGACAACTTGACATCATCATGTAAATGGCTAATGTACCGTACAAAAACCTAACATTTGGTGTAAAGTTTCAAATGACATCAACATGTCTAATGACCAGCTTGATTAAGTGAAAGGTAACAAATATCAGTTCCATAAATTGTGTTCATAAAAATCCAGCCCTTACTTTGGTATTTTAAATAAGCACAAGTTAATTTTTCATAAACAAGAAATGTCAAACCCGATTGCAAGACAATATTTGTTAGATAAAAGAAGCATCGATAACCTACAATGGCTCTGTTACTGTTGTTTTAAACTTTTTAGAAAAGGCAAAATACCACCATGTGCAGTTAAAATGGAATGCTGTTTCCAGTGAAACCAGAATTTTTCCATTTGAATGAGTTAGAGTGCAGGCTTTTGGCACCAAGGTTGGCCTTTCAGAAGATTCTTCAAGCTCCAAGAGGAAACCAATTGAAGATAAAAGGAGTGTTGTAAATGTTCTAGCAGATGACAAGCCGATTGAAGGAAAGCCAGCATATGGAATCTAAGCAACAAAGATGAGCGTATAACTAGATAAAAAACGATCTTCGACAACGTATTACACCCATAACTTTCTGAAACCTATCCTCCACCTCGTTCCCAGGACCCTAAGCTCCCAGTAAACCACGTGACAAGCGCTCTGAAATAAATTATATATTCAAATTTTATTTTGTCAGCCTCACAAATGTTTGTAAAAATTGCAATGCTGACACCACAGAAGAAACAGGAAGTCATTTTGTATATTATAGGTCGAAAATTTACTAATGCATTTATCCTGGAAATGTACATGTGGCAAAGGTTGAATAACAGATCATCACCCTGTACTTTTGGAATGAAGATTCACTTCTACGTTTACTCCAGAAATAGTGACATATTTAGGTAAATCATTGATCGTAAGATGCCTGTTTATACAAAAGTACTGGTAGAACTTAGTCCCAATGTTCACAATAGCAGCTAATGTATTAGAATCCCAGTAACTGCAGGGCTTGCATTGATGACAGAGTAACACAATGAATGTAGTGCCAGTATACAATACTGCTTACAAAGACAAAGGTGTTGATTCCAATTTTTGCTCCTTTTACCTCAAATATATCACTGATCTGATACAAACTTTGAATATACTGGACTAAACTGCTTATAGATGGTACTTCTAAAAGGAGAGATGTCCCTTGAGGGTGACTGTTACCATACAAAATGTTTACAATGAGAATCAATTATTTTGAAAGCACCATTATTACAACATGCATGGTTACAGGTTTCTGTAATACTTCTGACATTTGTCACTTTCGACACTCTTTCATCACTTTCGCATTTTGTGCTCACAGATAATCTCAACTCATGATCACTAGTGACATATTTCGGAACTTTGTATGCAAGTTGGCAATATTTTCGATTACCTGACCGATTCGTTCCTGTAGCGTTCAATATGTTTTAGCGTGCATTCACTCCGAGCACTTTTTTCTCTGTCCATTATCCACTGCAATTTTGCAGCCCTTCCCGCATTTAGTGATAAACATCACCTCCTTAGAGCCCACGCTTCTTTTGGTCAGCAGGCTTTGCCAATTTGTGGTGGAAACGCAAAAAACTTGCTGAAAACTCAACTCTGGCCGCCGTGACTTCGGCTAGAGTAAAAATTAAAAGGGAGTTGCAGTTACAAACCCAAATGCAACGAGATATTGTTTTACCTCTGGTACTTTTTTTTAACCTTTCATAAACAACAATAAGAAACTGATTGACTAGTTTTTATTTAACTTGACTTGCAGTCCCCGCCCACTAGTAATCTGCTTGTGCTCGGCTCTGTTGGCTCGAGCCACTTAATGTGTGAATTCAGTTCGGCACAACTCAAACACACTACCCCAGTTGGTCGTCAGAGAGGGACTGAACCCGGAGGGTCCAACGCCTATAACCAATGGCCCTCTTCAAAGCTAACAGTATTGTTTAGAACATAAATTGATAAAATTTGGTCTCTATAAGGGCGATGTTTGTCTAGGGAAATAAAGTTATCTCGTACCTTAACAACATAATCTGGAATCAGTTACCTCGGTAAGACCCAGACATTTCATTGTTCATCGTGAAAGCCGATGATACAATCTTATCATAGACAAAACCGTTCGGGAAGGTTAGCACTTTTGACGTCTTCATTGCTTCTCTCCCCTCCCCCCTCATTCAATGTTGTACAAAACTGGATGATTTTAGTGGGAAATTGTTGTGTTACCTTCCAACATTGAATAGGGGGAGGGGGGCTATATAAGAGAAGGTGCAACTATTTCTTTCGCGCTTTAACAGAAGCGGGTTGAAATACAGCTTTGCTGTGGTTCATTTACACAACCTTCCCAACTACTTTTGTCTATGATTGTAGCTTCATTCTTCGACAAGAGCCTGCAACAGTACAAAGCACAGAATAGTCAATGGAGTGACGAAACTAGTATGATAACAGTTGTGAGCATTAGAACACCGAGCGCATGGACGGCTTAAAATCTAGGACCAAAGATATTTCTTAGACGTGGTGCCCAGTTCTTCCGAGGATGCTACTCGCGCGATGCGTGGACTGCCCAAGCGACTTTCTCGAAACTACCTGACAGAAATGTTTTGATTTTCAAAAGATGCTTCGTGGCAGAGATGCTTTCTACACTGTTAGCTGTGTTTTTGTTCGGCTGGGCCTTCGTTTGCTTTGTGCTCTTTGGCAGTTATCGAGTTACACGTCACTAGTCCCTGGAGTTGTAACGCTGTTCGCCATGTTGCCAAGGCTTCTAAGCAACACCTACGCCGCTAAATGTTACCTTGTAAAAAAAACAATTTCCTAAGCAGGAGAGCGGAGTCATGGGCTACGGTTACCCCAGTTTCATTTGCTGTGGATTTCCACGGAATGAAGGAACTCGTTCCATTCTGAAGTGTAGAATTCTCTCCAATTTGTTTCATTAAAATAAAGTCCAGGTTATTTTCGTATAAAGGATGAATTTAATACATCTTCCCAATGTATGTTGTATTATACGAAACGTCAAGTCAAAAGTAAAATGGGCTTTATCATTATGTTTGTAGCCGCTCTTTGTTTTATGTTTTTGATGAAGCTTAATTGTCTCTGAAAAATGCATGGTTACCGCCGATTTTCTTTTTGGATACCAAGAGCACTTACTAAGATTTTGTTTCTCTGCATAGCTTTTTAAACGCGCAAAAATATTCCTGTATTAGTAAGCATCACCGATAGAAAACCCGAATATCTCGAGATGCGCAGAACGTATGCGCAATAAAAATAGTAGGCACTCCTGAAAAACAGAAAAAAATTGTAGGCACTGGATCCTTTAACATCTTCAGTTCCCACGGCCTTCTCCCGTCTGACCTTGTAGCTCAGTCGGTAGAGCGGCGGAAATCTTGGTCAAAGTTTTTCTCTGTTCTTGTGTGGGCCAGGAGCCCATTTCCATCAGTAGGGCTAGAAATCTAGCACTTCACATTAAACTCTATTCATTTAACTCTGTTTAAAATATAAGTCCTACACGGCCAACGTTTGTATTAACGTAACCTTTCCTTGTACTGGATCCTACAAACTGGTGGATCACATAAGTCCCCTCAGATCCTTTGTTACCAGAGCTCATAACTCGCTAAATTAAAACCGTTTTGAAAAAAAAAAAAAAAAGGCGGTATGAAAAGTTAAAGGAAAATATTTTCAAGCGGAGGAAAATAAAATAGATTCGGGCCTGTCCGGGAGTCGAACCCGGGACCTCTCGCACCCAAAGCGAGAATCATGCCACTAGACCAACAGGCCACGCTTAACATTAAGTTCAAAGTTTACAAGGTATATTCTTTTATAACATATTCTTGGGAGTTCGCCCATTCGGAATAAATTATCTGTACTGTTTATTACGAAGGCCGATTTCAGGAATATTCTGTAACCTTTTCACAAAAAAGCAATATAAATGCTAACACTAAAATTAGCTGCACGCGGAAAATATCAAATAAGACAAAACTTGAGGCCATTCTCTCCGTGTGCCTATTTATTAGTACAAGCGTAGGAGAAAGCAGTCATCTTAAACATCTGATCACAAACTGTACAGACATAAACAAAATAATGTGTATTAAAAGTGGCCGCACTTTTGGAATCCTTGCTGTAAATTTTTGAAATTTGTTTCATGGTTGGTTAAAACAAATGAATGTTCTATTCATGATTCGATCACACGTTCGTTGGAGAAAGAAGGAACCTTTTCTCCTCACCAATTTTTGTGATTAGAATCACAACTGATGAAATCTTCGAGAAGAACAATATTCACCATATCATTTTATGAAGCGCCAAATCATGAAAATGCTTTCTTAGTAAATAGTTTCATCAATATTCGAAATACAGAATTGCGTGACATGGAGAGCGTGACAGTAAAGAGTGCGTGAAAATTTTGCCTTATGAGACGTTTCTAGATATCTGAAGCAAACAGGCAGGAAATTCAGAAAAATCAAATAAGTTTCTTTGATTTCTGGCAAAACCCAAATTCGAGCTTGAAGTTCATTAAGATTTAACGCGATGATGCCTAAATGCTTTAGTATTCGGTGAACAGAAGCATGACTGCAGACAAGCGCTGACACGTAAGTTCGTTCTTTGAATGTCAAACAAAAGTCGATGTTTTGACAGAACTGTTGTTTATCTTGATGGCAAAGAAGAAAGGGCGCGAGTTTTATTCATGGTGTTCGATTCACTTCAGATTCTCTGCTGAAACACGTACAAATTTAACTGAGGGAGGACAATTTGCGAGAAAGCGAGCCATGCGAGTCTTGCGACCATGCGAGCAATAGCTGCGAGTCACGGGAGCCAACATGGCGAGCCTTGCGAGTCAACATGCGAGTCACATATTTATTGAAAGCCAACCGTTTTAAAATTGGTGCTTTGACTTAAATACTGTTTATCAGCGCTATTTGAAGTGGGTGCTTAGAGTTAATGCAAGATTCGCATGGCTCGAACGACTCGCTGGCACGTAGCTTGTATCCAGCCGCCAATTTGCCTGCCTCCAGATCATTTCATATTAAAATTCACCCAATCAATTATTCTTAAGAAACAGTCACTACGGATAAAGGAAAGAGATATATATATTTTTTTTAATTAAACAAATGCTCTACAACAGCCGTCTACAAAAAATACAGCGCCATTTCAAGCGGCTTTTTGTCTATGTATACAAAAGATTTTACGACAATTAAAAGAATATGAAAAAAAGCGTTTGTAATATTTAAGAATGATCTCTGTTGTTGTCATGAAGATTTAACAGCGATAAATATTCTAGAAAACTATCAAAAACGCTAACAAACCTACAGCACAAGTAGAAACATTAAATGGCTGCAGCATTTTGCGCAAGATGCTAAGGCATTGGCCTGTTGGTCTAGTGGTATGATTCTCGCTTCGGGTGCGAGAGGTCCCGGGTTCGACTCCCGGACAGGCCCCATTTTTTTTCCTTCCCTCCATAAATATTATATTCTGCGACATCTTTTCTTTTGTTTTAAGAGTCCCATTTACCACATTAAATTAGAAAATACACAAAGGAAATTCCAGATCGTTTTCATACATCTAGTGTGACTTGGATTGAATGAGAAATATGGAACTCACAGATGCAAAATAGAAGGCTGATATGAAATGCAATTTACAAATTGCAACTACAATGTCAAATCAGAAATTTAAGAAAGCCGAAAAGCCCATTAAAACAACTTTTCGTACATTGCTGTGATTGCCTGTATAGGTGTTTTATTTCTAATCAACCTTCATTCCCAGGGCTTAAAATTAAGCTATGATGGCTTAAGAATAAGAGTTCAGATGTTAGTATCAGGTATTGGTATATTTTCATCATTTAAACATCTGGCTAGAATTGACAATAAAATAATCAAAATATTCATAATAATGTCATTTTCATAATTAGGATTGTTATGATTATCATTTTCATTATAGTCATCATTATCACCATCATCATCATTATTATTATTATTATTATTATTATTATTATTATTATTATTATTATTATTATTACTGCTTTGATGAACTACACAATGTTTTTGAAATTTATTTTTTAATAAAGACAATACATGTTTTGGATGAGACATCATCCATTGTCAGTTGAACAGTGAGTAATAAAGTGAAAATATGCAATAAATAGTATAACAAAGTGAGATATTAACGAGAATAATTAAGGATGAAGCTGCAAACCAGAAAAAAGAGTGAAACTATTTAAGCTAAGAAAGAAAACTAATTAGTATGAAAGGGATAAATTAAGATGTTTGACCTGGGAATTTAAAGACGGCTCATCCCAAAGGAAGTGCATGGCTTGCTTGATTTTCAATTGGAAGCTTGTGGAAGCAGAGTGGAGAAATTTTGAAACAATCTTCTGAACAAAACTACTATTATCATCGTTATTACAACATTTCTTGTTATCTCAGTTTAATTGAAGTTACTTGTTAGTAGCCGTGTCTACAGTTGCCAAACACAAATTTGCTAACTGCAACCTCTGATGTTCAAATGCATTGTTATTTTGTATTGTGAATAATGTATGAAAGTCATTTGATACTTGACTGTCTCATAGATATTAAAATATTAATGTCATGTGACGCTACCTCATGTAGCATCATGAATGATGGTGTACTCGAATAAAGGTGTTACATGAAACTTAACATGTACATATATCTTAAAATCCTAGTAGCTGCTAGGAGACTGTCAGGCTCATAGTGGTCTGATTTTGAGATGGTTCTCTCCCCTCTACTAACTTTGTTCTCAAAGTTCGTGTAACTGAAGGAATCACTGCCACCTCACTACAACTCAATATCCTCTTTAGTTCTCATTGTAGATCCTGGCATTTGGCCACTTCCTCACCCTCCTATTCAACAACTTGGATGTGAAAAGGGTATGCCACATTTAT
Source organism: Montipora sp. Colony 1 RG-2022 (assembly GCA_023091755.1). NCBI lineage: Eukaryota > Metazoa > Cnidaria > Anthozoa > Scleractinia > Acroporidae > Montipora > Montipora sp. Colony 1 RG-2022. Next base: position 7,188 of record JALIRR010011309.1, read on the forward strand.
TGTCTTGCTCTCCTCTCAAAGATTGCTATATCCATTCCAGAGTGTTTCCCTATCTTACCTGTTCGCACCTTCATTTCCCAAAGAATTCTGACCAAGGCCAATCTCATTCTCAGTAACCTAATTTAGAATATTCTTACACCACTTCAACATGTGTTCAGGGTCATAAGTTTTGCAGACCTGTCAATGAATAACCCACTTTTGTCTTCTTATAATAATTTCATAATCATCATCATCATTGTACTTAGATAAACTATAAACTTAACTTAGATACAAGCAAAGTATAAATTAAAATAATTTCCCCTTGTAGCAAACGTTTCCCAAAGGTCAAAATAACTCTGTTAGCAACTACAGGATGAATCGGCTTTACATAGTGAGCAGGTTAATGTGCAAATGAACACGTACTTTTGGTTTTTCAAAGAGAAATGACAATGGCAAGTTCATCTGGATTCATATGCTATGGATAACAAGTCATCAGATGGCATAATTCATGCCAAACGTTTGCCAAGGGTATTCTCTTTTACACACTAAGCTGTGCATTCAGCAGCTTTGGGAACAAGTTACAAGTGATTTTTTTTTTACATTAAAAAGTACCAGATAGAGATCTATCTTAGGGATGGCGAGACATGATAACTGGCCCTCAGGCAAACTATTCCACATGAAAAACAAGTACATTAGTTGATTCCCAGAAAATGATTTATGCAAGATTTTGGCTTATCCTTGGAGAAAGGACCTTTTAAACGTAAGTTTTGTCAAAATATTATGGGAAAAACAATAAACAGAATAACAGAATACGAAAGGCTAATTTTAGACACTAAGATATAGCACAGATTTTTCTCCTTTAGGCTTGTAAGGCACTACTACCCAGTTTCTAAAAATCCCTGCTATGCGCTTTCAGACTCTAAAATCTTCACATTCCTGTCCGTCACACCACTTAACTCCACAACACCCAATAATTGCGGAATTACATAGCACTGTGCACTGGTTAAATAATCGATAATGATGAAATCTTAAATTGATGCTTTCATAAACGTATTGTTAAGACGTCATAAAGCGATCAAAACTTTACCTCGCAGGTTTACTAAACTGATCATGTTTCGACTTGAGACGAAGTGAAACCCTGTGGAATTGATGTTTGGATTCTTTCCCACGAATAAGATTCCTTTTTTGGAGGCTAAACTTTGGAACAGTAAACTCTCTCCCGTCTCCGGTAGACGTCGGTAGCTCAAATATTCATCTTCAAATTCTGCACTCATATGCGTCGTCAGATTCTGCTCTTGTAAGCCAGAGAATTGCGATTCCGAAGTCGTGAAATATGCGTTTTCAAATTAAGCTCCCGCAGTACTATTCTCGCCAACATCCAATGTTAGGATTGATAAATTAAACCATTTCTTATTTTGCGAACACTTTCCCGGAGAGATGCCTTTAGCTTAGTAACCTCTCGATCATTTTCATCGCTTCATTTTTCCCGGGGTTTTTCCCTTTCAGTCTCGTAGCAACGAGACATTTTTTCCGCATGCCGGGACAATCTTGAAACTAATCATACCTGCTCCCCTATCTTATCCATTTCCGAGTTCATGTCTGCCTCCTCTTCAAAGCGAGTCTAGGTGCGAAGGTTTTCTTATGAAAATTAGTTTTCATTCATATGTAAAGTAGAACTAATTACCATCACAACTGAACTTCGCACATAGACTCGCTTTGAAGAGGAGGCAGACATGAACTCGGAAATGGCCTATTAACAAAGGGTAACCGGCTCAGCGTGCACTATTGAGTTATGGTGCTCGCGGGAGGTTGCTAAGCACGAGAGAAGCACGAGAGAAGCGTAAGCCGTTTACCATTTGTTTGAACGCGCGTTTTATCCAAGTTATGTTTCTAATGGTTTGCCTTTTCACGGCTAACGGTTATTTTTTTCCATTACGGTTAATTTAACTGAATAACAAAGAAAAGCGCCTTGTTAGAAATGAAACTTTGTTTTTTATTTCTTTTTCGGGTTCTCTTTGTTAGTAGGGTCACCTGTCACATATTGAATAGAATAAGTCATTCGTCATCACAATGCGACTTACACCATTTTTGTCTTATGCAAACGTCAAACCTTAAACCGTGGAGGGGGGGGGGGGGGGAAGGTGGGAGGGATTGCACAAGAAAGGGGTGGGGAATGCTCGTTGTCTCGCCTGGGGGGGTGTAAATTTCGGATTTTGGCCTGCATACATGATGCATGCCCCCCCCCCCCCCCCCGGGTCAGTAGCACTACTTGGAGTAGGCTCAAGAATGACCTGAGGAATGTTTCTGTCAGATACGAATTTTGTACACAACCCCTAGGACCTCCGCTTGGGTCTCCTTCCTCTCGTGTAAGATGCGTAACGCTGCGTAACGTTCAGTGAAATGTTGAGTTTCAAAGAATACTTTTGTGGTGGGCTTTGATCGTTTTGCATACACTGCCGTTGATGAAAGCTCCTGCCTTATCCTTTGTTGTCTCACTCTTTACGGTCTTTTGACATCTAGCCAATCCCGTATGGCATCTTCATCATTTTTGGGAGCGTTTCAGCAGCGAGCAACATATATAGCCATTCAGTGTCGTACATAGAGGATATTACACGGTGGCGAGAAGATATGAATTTTATGTTCGAGTGGCAAGAACAATATCTCACGAGTGAGCGAAGCGAACTCGTGAGTGTTCTTGCCACGAGAACATAAAATTGTTATTATATGGAGTGAGATATTGTTATTACATGGAGACTAAATATTGAATATTTCCGATGTTATTGTGTTTCAAAGTAGTCAAGTTTTACAAATACGGCTGGCCTTTATAGCAAACA
>JALIRR010011310.1:2500-5000 GCA_023091755.1 Montipora sp. Colony 1 RG-2022
GCTACGCGTTACACTGCTTGGTACGTGTAATAATTTTGGTACTACCTTGAGAAATCTAGAGTGAAAACGACACAAAAACCTTGTTTGATAAAACCACAATATCGGTATCACTGTTCATAGAATGTCGTATGCGATCCATCGCTCTTATAACAACAGCGAGCCAAACGACTAACTGAGTCAAATGTGAGCAAATAATTCAAGATGAGTTTAGTTGACTTGAAATGTGGTATCATCTGGATGTTGCGATCGAATGTTCCGAGTGTGTCGGCTGTTACTTGTAATCCCAGCAGCTATTCAACCCTGACTTGTTCAGTCATTAAAATCCGTTATGCACCAAAGGAATTTTCAAGCATGCGGACAACCTCACCCACTAAATCATCGCGTGAACTTCTAGTGACCTGAAAGGAAAGAAAGATACGAAAAGGCATAATTATTTCTCGGCATTCTCCTTGTTCAGTGAAGTTTAGTCACAAATAGGAGGTGCCTCCAGTCCAACCAAAATAGTTTCACAAGATGAAAGACGCAAAGTTCTTCTAAGACAAAGTTGCCTTCGATGGTTGTCGATAGAAACTACTCAAAATATCAATAAGGCATAAGTAACTTGTAAGTTAGTTCCCTGTCCTTGAGTCACCTAACGACTTCAGGTTACCACACTTGCTGGATGCGGTCTTAAAAAAAGAATCCCGAGTTTTCGAACAAAAACTTCGTAGTTGGGTTGGTCATGCACCTAATTTGAGACCCAAGTTAAACACCTTGCTTGCCTATTTTAAAATTTAAGAAACGCAATAAAAAACACTTTTTAAGAGACACATTTACTCTCAGCGGAGTCCACCATTCCACAACTGAATCTGGATGCAATAAGGACTGTTTCCAAGGAAATTTCTTTAAACGCCAGTTTTACACTAGAAAATTACACAAGAGTGCCACCAACATGGTAATGGACTCTAAGGTGTCCTGATCTGTGAACTGTTGTTTTCCTATCTGTCATGCATGCAGTAGGAGAGGAATGCCTCTGTTATGTATGTTAAAGCATTGCTACTTTATTTGCACTAGGAAGAAATAACACAGGAAACTTTAATTAAAAGTTGCAAAAGTAGCACTATAATGTTATTCAATGAAAAGAAATATGCCCAATAGTAGCACACATGGCATCATAATTTAGCAGAATGAAAACCCAAGTTTTGAAATTTTAATAGCAATACAAATTTAAAGTACATGGGGTATCTCCCAATTCATGCAAAGACGACACAAGCTCAGAGTCCAGTGATTCTGACGACTCTTCAAACGAGGGAGGGGGAGGGGGGACTAAGTTTTCGGGCATATTTCACCCATTTCCCACCCCCCCCCCCCCCCCCCTCCACGTAATTATTGCACAGTCCCTTAATCAGGTTCGATTCGATTGGTCAAACTAACGTTTTGTTTCCCTTGGAAGTGTGAAACAACGGAATTCCACTGACATTCACAACCAGCTGATGGGTGAACAAATCGGTTACTTTATGACTTAGTACCAGACAAAAAAAAATACACATTTGATACACCACGCCTTAGCATTTATTGCGCTATAGACCCAGTTTTTATGAAGTATTCGATGAAACGAACACAGAGAGACCTAGGGCTGCCATGGAGGGAGAGATCTAGACGCCGACCGGTTGTCTCAGTTGGACGAGAATCGGCCTACTGTGCGGGAAGTAGCAGGATCAAACAGGCTCCGGCGGGATCTCCAGGTGCTCTGCTTTTTCCCTCTCTCCAAAACCCAACATTTATAAATTCCAATTCGATTCGGCAGGACCCCCATGAAAACCACCACCGGATGAGCGGATCTTCTTGGGTAAATATTTCGAATGATGATGACGATTATTAGTATTACTGAGTGTCGTAAAACAAATACCAAAGTAATTAATTAATTACTTCGACCAATCACAGCAGGTGAAAACAGCGAAAACAACCAATCCAACTTCGTATTAATTCTATGTAGCTTGCTCAAAGAGAAGGGAAAGTCGTGCGTGCAAGTCGCAATTTGTTTTGTACAAAAATCTGGTTTTATCAACGGAGTTGATAATGAAATTGGCCACCGTACAGAGATTCTAAAAGCTGACGTTTCGAGCGTTAGCCCTTCGTCAGAGCGAATCTGGATTCGCTCTGACGAAGGTCTAACGCTCGATTGTCGTTTGAAAAGTGCTCTATCATTATTAATTATTATTAAGATTCCATTATTGGTGGAATCGGCCTTACTGCACCTCTATCAGTGTAACATCTTCCCGTCTTTTCAGTTCATCCACAAATGCTATTGGACGCTGTTTGGTAACAGGCACAGTGGCTAATATTGTGGTTTTCCGCAGCTGTTTTTTAAGCGTATTGCGAAGCTGTCTACTGGAACGAAAAGTAAAAATTTCTTCTTTGTCTGTTCGATTGCAACGCACACATTGCGTGAGAGCGGGGTTCGCTACTCAGATCAATAGCTGACATCAATCGCCAGCCCGTATCTCCTCTGCAAATGACT
>JALIRR010011310.1:10000-12298 GCA_023091755.1 Montipora sp. Colony 1 RG-2022
AAAACGTTTTGGTTATTGCTCAAACAACAATTGCTATGCTGATTGTTTGGGCGAAACCTCTTTTTATAATTACTATTATGTGTTTTGTGTCTGTTGTTGACAATGACAATCACGGTTTCTGACGCCATATTGGTTGGAGGGCAAACACGGCTTAGATTACAGTGAATGTATGGGATCTTGGCCGAATTCAACGTGACCTATGTAACTCCGCTACAAAGCAGCAGATTTCAAAAAAATTCCCATTGAATCTACAAAACTGTTTAGTTTTATTTAAGTTGGGTTTGCTCTTAAGTAAGGAACTAGTCTTAGTAAGAAAGGCAACCACATCGGGAAATCCGGAATAAATTACCTGCATGATATAAAGTCTAACAAGTTTGTATTCTAAAGCAAGTATGTCAACTGCAAAGTTCATATAGTAATGTTAGTCACTGTCTTCAAACAGGTTTTCTGGAACAAAGTTCACAGAAACTAACTTGTGTTTAATTGCAGGTGTGATGGCTCTGAGTGATGGAAGACAGGGGACCTCAAGATTTAGGACGGCAATCTCAGGAGAACGACATCAGACAATAAACAATGGCTCTGCACGTGCGCTTTTAAATTTGTACATTTCTTTCCCATTCTCTGCCAATCCGCAACGTGAAATGACCAAATCTCAACTTCTAAGGAAGACGAGAGCGCACAAAGACAAACCATTACATTTTATAACTTTCTTAGTTTCAAAACTGTTCCTTCCAATTCAGTTCCTGGATAGTTTGGATAGTTTGTGGAAGTTGAACAAACTGGAATAATCACGAAACACTTTAAGAAACATAAACTAGCACTATTGAAGAACGTTTTCGCCGCCGTCGCCGTCTTAGATCTTGAGTTCCCTACTACCGCTGTCGGAACTCTGTTTTGTTGCAGAGAATAGACCTTTTTACCGATACGACGGCCATTTTGATTTCTGTTGTTTCGAATAGCCATTATGGGATGCCCAGGGGACAAATACATATTAATTTGCCCCCTGGGCATCCCATCCCGGTAAAAAGGTCTATTGATCGCCATGTTAAGTCGTCGGGGGCCTTCTTCACAAAAACGGTGACAGGGTTTGCTGTTCAGGGAACACGAAAGGTACGGGCTGATACAAATGCGTCATCTTCCAATGCTTTGATGGCTTTCAAGAATTCTGCATCGGCTATTCCACGCAAGTTACGGCGTGAACTCTGCTTAAACGCTCTTTAGGTGACAACTGGTTCAGGGAAGAGTAATCATGTTTCCTTTATGGACGGATTGGTCGATTGGCGCCATTCTTCGTCCAGTGCTGGAGTAATCAAATCACTCAAAAACTAGTGTAGTTAAGCAAACCGCAAAATGAAAGCTAAAATTTTACGAGAGTGTTGAGGCCTAATCACTAAAACGAGCGCTTAGGCTTATCAGTAAACGAGTGCTTACTTCTTCACACGATCTCGTGAATAGTGTAGTCCACCCAACCGCAAAATGGAACCTAAATTTTTTCGAGAGTGCTTAGGCCTAATCACTGAAACGAGCGCTTAGGCTTAATCAGTAAACGAGTGCTTTCTTCTTCACACGATCTCTAACCGTTGTTCTTAATTAAAGCGCGATCATCGAGTAGTTTTACAGTTCGGTTCACTACACTTTTCTCGAAATTGCACTCTATTCCTGATTACGCCTAAGCGCTCGTTTCAGTGATTTCAGCTTTCATTTAGGGTTAGGGTTAGCTGTTAAATTTTGCTGTATGTGAGAAATTCGCATCCAAACTTTTTTGTTCTGTATGACCAAAGCTTGAGAAAAAGTTATTTAAAGTTTCAGCCACCTCTCCTTTCGTTGTCCTTCAGAACAGTGCGCCCGGTCATAATAATAATAATAATAATAATAATAATAATAATAATAATAATAATAAAATCATCTTATATAGCGCTATATCCATAACAATGCCCAAAGCGCTGAAAATTCAAAACAAAAAGTAAATGAAATAATACATATGTTACAAATTAAGAAAAACTCTTAATAAAAAGAAATGTCTTCAGCTTTTCCTTAAAAGTGGCTAAAGATTTTTGAGACCTAATATCCATTGGCAGGGAATTCCACAACAATGGCCTTGCAACAGAAAAGGCCCTTTTTCCAAATGATTCCAAGTTGTAGTTTGGAACCTTCAGTAGACACTTTGAAGCAGATCGGAGACTTCTGGTTGGCACATAGTCAGTAATGAGGTCTTGTAGATACTTGGGAGAAATCCTCTCCCCACCTACTAAATACATAATATTTAAAGATATCTTCATTCAAAAGAAAAGCCGCTGT
>JALIRR010011311.1:0-12297 GCA_023091755.1 Montipora sp. Colony 1 RG-2022
AAAATAAAGAGCAAGGGAGCAAAACATGCTGGTATGCCGCCAAAAAACGTTGTTAATTTTACGAAATAACCGGCAACGTTTCATTGGTCAAAAGTGACACATAACCGGACAAACCGTTAACGTTTGAAAAGAAAAAGTTCGCGCAAAACTTTTTCACGCTTCAAGGATGGACGCAAATGGTAGTAAAGGCCAGGATTTTTTTAATACATGGAGATTTCTTACAGCTTTTTCAGGCCATAAGAGTTTTCAGAATTTTGAGAAACAGACCCATTTCTAGGTGTTCTACAATCAACTAACAATTTGCCAGCTTTCAGTCAACTTACTTGGAGGTAACGTTAAATATCCTTTAGGGGTTGGATCCCAGCACTTTGCAACTCTAAGAATTATGGGCCTACAACACAAAATTCTTGTCATAAGAAAATGTTCAATTTCTTCTAACTGAACTCATTTTCTTTATGGGATAACCAAAAAAAAGTTGATTGAACAAAAACAATTTTACACGTAACTGAGTGTATACAAATCAACATACCCTGGTTTACGGACCATCTCCCTAAAAACTCTGACAGTATCATCATAACTCATATTTTCAAAGTTTACATCATTGACCTGAAACAAAAAGAAATAAGCAGTTTGCTTTAAGTGTGGATTAAAAATCGACGTTATCTCCAACGTCAAAGTGATCAACAAAAAAAACATGATCAATAGGTACAATAAACACCTGAAAAAGCACATCCCCTGTTTCTATTCTCCCATCCAAATCAACTGCTTCTCTTTAAAAACAAAAACAGAAAACAATAATAAATAATATTATTCCCTAAAAGGATCTGCCTGAATACTATAGGGTAAAATCATTAACCCATACCCTCCTAAAAGTGATGGCTAAAGATATTACACTGTCTGATATCAGAAGATTTCACCCATCAATAGGCGCCACCCTAATAGCAATGTTGCTAATCCTCCAACCCCTATTGACTGGTGAAATCTTCTGTAAAAGTAAGTCTACAAGTGTTGAAAGTAAAATCTACATGCATCACACTTGTATTTACTCTACAGTATCTAACACCAGACGATGCTACTTAATGGAGGCCAGTTTAGGGTGCAAGGGTTAGGAATGAGCAATTTGTTTAACAGCTCCCTTTCCTCACAGTTTAACCAGGGAAGTGGTTAAAGGGAAGTGTGCGTAAGAGAGCTCCTTTATGCTGATGATTCCGCCTTGGTGTCAACAAATGCTAAAGACATGCAAGAAATAGTGACATGTTTTGCCACTACCTCCACCATGTTTGGCCTAAAGATCAATGTGTCCAAGACTGAACTCTTGTATCAACCCCCTCCAGAATATGCAACACACTGCCCAGAGATTCTGGTGAATGGATCAGCACTCTCCAGAGCTGAGGATTTCATCTATCTCGGTAGCGCAGTTACAAGCAACAACTCATTAGATTTGGAAGTAGAGCGTCGGATTCAAGCTGCCACCAAAACCTTTGGTTCTCTGCGCAAGCGCCTGTGGTCAAGACATGATATCAAGAGGACAACCAAAGTTAAGGTCTACAATGCAGCCATCCTGCCCGCACTTCTCTACTCTACTGAGTGTATGACCCTCTACAGAACGCACATAAAGAAAATCACCAGAACTCAGCTACGGCACCTGCGTCAAATCCTAGGGATCCACTGGCAAGACAGAGTACCGGATGTAGAAGTACTGAGAAGAGCCAATACGCCTAGCGCAGAGGCACTCATCACGGCATCACAGCTACGTTGGGCTGGGCATGTCAGACGCATGTCTGACTCCAGACTCCCAAAAGCGGTCTTGTATGGAGAGCTCACTGAAGGAAAGAGGAAGCAAGGAGGACAGAAGCTCCGCTTCAAAGATGTACTAAAGAGACACATGAAGAACACAGAAATTTGCCCTGACACCTGGGAGGAAGCTGTCTCCAATAGAAGCAACTGGAGAGCATCGGTGAGAAGATCAATCGGATGCATAGAAGGGAAGCGTCTGGTGGAATATCATCGAGCCCATGAAAGAAGACACACTCTTGCAACATCAACCGGGTATGCATGCTGCATCTGTGGACGGCTCTGCCTTTCAAATGCAGGACTTGCGGCCCACCTACGTAAATGCACAAAAACCCCTCTGTATAACAGTCATCATCGAATCGATGGACTGTCAAAGAAAGAAAGAACCAGGGACTTCCACTGTGGCCAGCCAGCTCCTAGATAAAAAAACCGCTCCCATGGCTGGCAAATCCCCGCAACCCAGCCATGAGCCCCCCCTTCCTGGCACCCCTCACACTGATGGACTCAGTGGAAGGAAAAATAGAGGGTAGGGTGGGGTGGAGGAAAGCTAAAAAACTAACGATGAAAACCGCTCAAAAGCCCTGAGAAAAATTCATGAAAAACCACGACAATTCACGTGAGCCTGCACTTCTGAGTCTAACCGCTGACAGCTTGATAGAAGACCGCCCAAGAGAAAAGGTGACTGCTATAAGTGATGACCGCTAACCGCTAAAATACGATGCGTGCTATGCTCATGGTGGTTAACTTAGTTGAATGAGCATTTAACTAAATTAAATAGTTTACCAGTTCCCCCCCCCCCCTCCCCCATAAGTTCTTCCCATTTCAATGAATATTTGAGCACTTATAGCTTGTAATTTTATCATCCTATCGGTAGGGGCATTCTGCAGTGCCATTCTAGAATTCAAAAGTTGTTAACTAAAGAAGCCTAAACCTTACAAAGTATTATGACAATGACCTTTCAGGTTTATCATTTCTGCAAACTGTGCATAATTTTGTAAAAAGAAGCCATACTGCAAAAAATGTCTTACTTTTTCTGTTTCACTCATGCCAATAAGGAATTGGTCCAAAAAACAAATCACGACTTCTGTTTATTCCTCTTCCATGATAATTTGGAATTACAGTCGAACCTCTCCTTATGGACACCTCTCTAATAAGGACAGTTCACTTGGTCCCAGGAAAATGCCCATACATTCTTTGTAAAAATAACCTCCATAATACGGACAACGGACACGAAATCTCGGCCCCAGAGAGAAAATTCATACAAACTTAACCTCTTTATTACGAACACTCCAATGATGACAGTTCTCATTCAACACGATTTCCTGTTTTTTGTTACATATCAAAGTGAAATCAATTGTCTCATTGTTCATACGATAACAGTGTCATTTGTTTTCAATCAGTAAAAACTTTATATATCGACATGGCATTGCCATTTCTCATCAAGATTTCTTATTCTTTGAAGACTCTCCAGCTGTTGCTTTCCTTTTTCTACCTCTTTTCTTCTCGACATTTCCACTTGAAAGACTATCTTATGGACAGCTGGGTTTTCTGTAAGATCCAAGCACTTCTCTAAATGCTCAATGAGTTTGCGCGGTCCAGTGAAAATATACTCACATGGGATCGCCATGACTAATCCTCCGTCCCGATTAACTGCCTTCCCACATACGTTGACAACTCCATTGGTCCCTGGCTTTGCAAGAAAATGTCTTATAAGTCCCAAACCCTCTTTCGTATTGACCAACGTCAAAGGTATGTGCCCCACGACTCGGCTATCCTTGACAACGCTGACTGCATTTCTGTCTTTCGGGTTCTCAGGTTCTGGTTGAAGTTGTAGACTTTCTCGGTTGTGAGCAGTCCACCACCCATTGTACGGACATGAAACCCTCTTGTCCATGATAGAACGCTTAATGACTGAGTGCTACTTGTAGCCATATCTCGTTGACTGGAAATATTTTTCGGGGGAGAGAAACGACCGCCGGAAATACGTTTGCGTTCGCAGGCTAATCGAAATTAGTCTGTCAATGAAATATGATTACAGAATGAATTTCATCACTTCAATGTCGTGAGCGATATGCAATGGCGAAATGTAAGCAAAAAAAATTGACTTGGCAAGAAAAAGGTAGAAGTAATAGATTTGAAAAACATAAATCCAGCGACAGCACTGCGACAAATGGCAGATAAGTTTCCATGTGGTAAAACGCAGATCCAATCCATCCTCCGTGATCAACAAAACCTGCTCGAAAAATTAACGGCTAGTGGAAATGCGGCCAGCAAGAGAGCTAGAACATGCAAATTTCAAGACATCGACTTGGCAATGTTGGAGTGGCTCAGAAGGGCTAGAAGTAAGAACATTCTTGTTTCGGGACCAATTTTACAGCAGAAAGCCTGTGCCGTGGCCGCTCAAATGGGCATGGAGAAAGAGTTTACAGCTTCAAATGGATGGCTAGAAAAATTCAAGATCCGATACAACATTAAGGGAATGACTGTGAGTGGCGAATCGGGAGAAGCACGCGAGGAAACAGTTCAGTCTTGGAAAGAGCGGTTACCAGTAATACTCGCAGGTTACAGCCCCCAAGACGTTCTTAATATGGATGAGAAAGGAAAATTCTACTGTGCGTTACCAAACAAGTCCCTTTCTGAAGCAGCAAAGCAATGCCGAGGTGGCAAACAATACAAGGAGAGGATTACATGTGCGTCCTTTGTAAATGTCGCAGGGGGTAAAGAGAAACCGATAGTAATCGGAAAGTCAGCAAATCCCTGTTGTTTTAAAGGCATCAAAGATCTTCCGAACATTCCATGCACTTACTTTCATCAAAAAAAGGCTTGGATGGATTTCGATATCTTAGACCAAGTCTTGACAAAACTGAATCGGAGGTGTCAGCGTGAAAGTCGAAGTGTTCTCTTGCTACTCGATAATGCACCTTGTCACCCATACGATATGAAAGGCAAATATCCGAACATTAATTGTGTATTTTTTTCCTCCGAATTGCACCTCGAGGCTCCAGCATTTAGATTTGGGGATTATTCAATCCTTCAAGCTAAAGTACGCAAAGCTGATGATGACTCACGTGGTCAGCCTAATTGATGACTTTGATACAGCTGGAGATGTGCGCAAGTCTGTGAACGTACTACAGGCAATCAGATGGATAGGACAGGCCAGGGAAGCCATAGAGCCATCCACTATAATCAAGTGTTTTGCTAATGCGAGAGTGTTAGACAAAGAGAGAAACCAAGGATGAAATAACATATGAAATGGATCATATATGAACTGCGATATGAAATCAACTGAAGCTATGATCTTCGCAGTTATGAAGGCAATTTTTGCAATTGCGCAAAGAAGTCTGAAAAATTCTGGACTTCAGCGGGGTTTGAACCCGTGACCTCGCGTACCAGTGCGACGCTCTAACCAACTGAGCTATGAAGCCACTGACGTTGGGAGCTGGTCATTTGTGGGTTCTAATATTCCCGTGAGGAATAAATCAAGGATGAAATGATATAAGAAATGGATCATATATGAACTGTGGATATGAAATCAAATGAAGCTATGATCCTCGCAGTTATGAAGGCAATTTTTGCAATTGCATAAACAAGCCTGAAAAATTCAGGACTTAGCGGGCTTTGAACCCGTGACCTCGCGTTACCGGTGCGACGCTCTAACCAACAGACCTATGAAGCCACTGATGTTGGGAGCTGGTCCTTTGTGGGTTGTAATGTTCTCATGAGTAATGAATCAATGATGAATGGTATATGAAATGAATCATATATGAACTGCGGATATGAAATCAACTGAAGCTATGATCCTCGCAGTTATGAAGGCAATTTTTGCAATTGCGTAAAGAAGCATGAAAAATTCAGGACTTCAGCGGGCTTTGAAACTGTGATCTCGTGTTACCAGTGCGACGCTCTTACCAACTGAGTTATGAAGCCACTGACGTTGAGAGCTGGTCATTAATGGGTTGTAATGTTCCCGTGAGGAATGAAGCAAGGATGAAATGATACATGAAATGGATCATATATGAACTGCGGAACTGAAGGTTCGTATCAAGTTTGTGGTGAGAATGAGGGTGCAGACAGTGACGATGAAGAGATCTTGGAGCTGGATGATCTTCAAGCGCCAGAGATACTAAAAGTGAAGTCATATAGTGAGGCTTCCTCGGAACTTAACCGTGTTTGTGATTTTTTTACTGCACAAGGTGAATCAAATTTGGGTGATGAGTTATGCAAGATTATTTCAAAAGCTCAGTCGTTATATTGTATGTCAAAAAACGACTAGCGAATGCTGCTCAGAAGAACATTACAGACTTCTTTAACACAAAATGAATCAATAACAAAGAACTTTCATTAAATACTCTTCTGTATGTTAGTGTTCTTTACACTTGTTACTGTTCTATTATGTTACTGTTCGGAAACTGTATTATAGTTTGCCATATGTTTTTGGAATTGTACAACTTGCATTGCAATGATTTGTACAGTCCATTAAACAATTTAAATGCACTTCAAAGACTTGCTTGGGCCAGTTTTGACTTAAAGAACACTTAATACCATTAATGGAGCCTTTAAATGAAAGTAATATTCATGACCTCTATACAACGGACACCTCTCTAACACGGGCACTTTGCTCTGTCCCTTCGGTGTACGTATTAGAGAGGTTCGACTGTATGAAGATATTATTATCAAGGCTGTTGCCTAACAGGAGCCCGGTAGCCTGGGGCTTCCAAAGAATAGCTCTGGGCGCCTTAATTTTTCACAGCAACACCTTTCACTGCATATGTTGGGCTCCTAAGTTCTCAGCGTTTATCTCTGAGGGCCCCTTTAAAATTTTCTTAGGCAGCAGCCTTGATTATTATTATTATTATTATTATTATTACTATTACTATTATTATTAGTCTACCGAAAAGAGTATTATACAATATCATTGTACCAGAAGGAACTGCCATCAATTCCTCATAATCTACTTACCCTTTCATGATAAAAACAACATAAATTCCTCCATCCCGGCAATCATGGCAAGGATTGCTAAGTCCTAGATACTTTACTTTCTCTGAAAATGAAAGTAAAAGATGAGTTGAATTTTCGTCATTACAATTTCAGTCCTTGCCATTTTAATAATTGAAAATTAGGGTAGTTTACAGGCAAGTTGACAATGTTTTGCAGCAAAAAAGTAAAATGAAAAACCAGCAGGTTAGAGAATCACTTTTACTTCTGCAACTTCTGCAACTGGGAATCACTATTTCAAAGTAGGCAGCAATCATCAAAATTCAAGCCATGGAATAAAATTCACTATACATTTACATGCCATTTGCAAGACTGACAGATCAGAGAAAGGATACCACTTTTTAAGCTAGCACTGCAGCTATTTTAATGGGAAATCTATACATCTCTTACCCATATTCAGTGTGACTGTTATGATGTTGCAAGACATAAAGGATTCTGTGATTGTGCTAAATGATGAACACTGCAAAGGAATTCAATAACATAATTAGAAACGATTGAGAGGGCACTTGTAGTTCCAGGGTAGAATTTTGACTTGATTCACGGCCAGTGAATAAAATAATCCCCTGAAAGGAAACATGCTTACTGGTAATGAATGTTAAACCGATTAACATTGTCATCTTCCACTTCATTCTTATTTGTAATTGTAATTGAAATTGAAAATGAATGCTTTTCCAACCTATGAAAGCAAGGTGGACTGCAGACCGGGCATAAGGTATGTGGGAAAATATTTTTCTGAGATTAGTTGTAGTTGTCTGTAAGTTTCCTGGAACAAGTAAAATTAAATAAAGAAATGGAAGATTAGCATGCACAAACTCTCACTAACCATCAAATACACAACCTTGGGCACTATATACAGCAATGGAACCACAGAAGCAATTATAATTTGCTGAGTAATAGAACAACATCATTTACAAAGAACATGCCATTGGAGTAGTTCTAGATCTTTCGAAAACATTTGACACGGTAAATCACATTCTTTTTGACAAATTCGAACATTATGGGATCTGTGGCTTGGCATTAGAATGGGTCAAAAATTATTTCTCTGACAGGACACAATTTGTTGAATTTAACAACGTTAGATCTGCCCCACAGTGGATTTCCTGTGAGGTGCCCCAAGGCTCTATTCGTGGTCCTCTATTTTTTGTCCTGACTGTTCGTTAATGATTTGAACAATGCTTCCCTGCTTGATGCAATCTTGTTTGCAAATGATATAAACCTATTTATCTCCCATAATGATCTTGTTTACCTAATCAGTACATTAAATAGAGAATTAAACAAATTGTCAACCTGGTTTGCAGCTAACCGGCTGTCCTTGAATTTAACCAAGACTAATTTTGTGGTATTCAAGCCTTAGCAAAAAATATAAATCCCTTGCATTTCAACTTTTCATAAATGAGCAGCCTCTTCTTTGTGTTTCTGAGACCATGTTTTCACATGTCTTTTTGGATGTCAATCTGACCTGGAAATCTCACATATCTCTATTAGCAAGTCAATTATCTAAATCTATAGGTATCATTCATAAATCCAGGTTTTTTTTCTATCAACTCACTCCCTTCATACTTTGTACAATTCAATGACCCTCCCATATTTATATTACTGCAATTTAGCTTGGGGTGGTACCTACAAGTCAAACCTTCAAAGAATAAAATTGTAATCTTGCAGAAACATGCACTAAGAATAGTGAAGAACTCTACCTACGATGTCCAAACTGGCCTATTATTAAGGAACTCAACCTCCTAAAATTTCGTGATATTCATTCCTTTCAGGCAACGGGAAAACCTTGCAAAAATACCCCATATGTTGGCCTTAGCGGTGATGGACAAAACAATGACCCCCAGTGCATGGACTACCCAAATGGAGTACCCTAAAATTACTATTTCGAATGAGTACTGTTGATCTATGTGTAAGCAGCATCTCAAATAGTGCTTACTTAAGTCTCAACACCCACTTTAAACAGCATTGTTAAACAGCATTGAAGTCTAAGCTCCCATTTTAATAAGGTTAGCTTTCAATTATTGTTGTGATGGCCGCTTACTTCATGTAAGTGAAAGGAAACCATGGCCGTATGGATGAGTATTACCAAGGTACGTGCAATGTAAGTATTATAATCAGTTGAGCTCTATCAATAGTACTCATTCAAATGGTATTTTTAAGAGTTAGTCCATTTTTAGGGTAGTCCATTTGGGTAGTCCATGCACTGGGGGTCAGTGTTTTGTCCACCACTGGCTTTAGCTGCTCATATCTCAACAGCCTCGTTCCCACGGTCTCTCGAGCGAGGAGAGACCCTGGTAGGGTCTGGTCACGTGCTTCCGTGAGAATTGAAAACACTAGGGAGGGGTCCTCTCTACACATGGAATTTGTCGCGTTTGTGGCCTTAATTCATGGTGTCAATGTCAATGTCAATGTCAATCGTAAGATTAGGGGATGTATTATAGCAGAGCTCCGCGAGCACCATAGTCACAAAATATGGTAACCCATCGATGTGAGAAAATTTTCTTTAATAGCCATGACGTCATGAATGTACGTACGTACGTCCGCCCCTCCATGTATGCTAATGTGACCAGTATCACACAACCATACCGTGGGCTCAAGTGTAGTGCTCATCAAGGAGGAAATACTCCAGTTGATACTGTAGCTAGTTTACAGAATACATATTTGATATTGGACATCAATGTTATGGTCAATAGACACCTGTCAAAACAAGGTATCCGCTGACCATTATCACATGACCATATCGCGGGCTCAAGTTGGATCTTATCGAGGTCAGCTGTTTTTTTTTTTCCAAGGAGGGATTATGTTTTTGGAAACCCCGTCAGTGTCATCATCTTCTACATCTACCACAACAGCTTCTTCTCGCCTGTTTTCACACTCAGGAAGTCTGCACATGTCTGTGCACTTCAGAGCATTCAAAAGGCAGCTACAGTTCGGAAGCTTACAATATCTGGTGCAAGAACAAGAGAGTAACTGTAATGCTGTAGGTGCTGGCTGGCCACTCATCCAATCAATCCAATCAATCCACTCATCCCATCAATCCCCGATTTGCTCTGACGAAGGGCTAACGCTCGAAACGTCAGCTTTTAGAATCTCTGTACGGTGGCCAATACACATTATCAACTCCGTTGATAAAACCAAATTTTTGCAATCAATCCCTCTAGAGCTTGTTCTCATCTTGCATCCAGCCATGTCTTAGGGGACTTGGAATTTCTGGGCGGTTTTCAAGACTTCGTCTCCAGATTGCTGTTTGATAGTTTGCTCGGCATGCATGCTTATACAGGCAATCAGTGCAAGGTGGCAGTTGGTCAGACTATGTTGCCTCTCCTTGAACAGAACATTCTGTATCTTAGCTCATTGACACTGTTTGTTCCTGGGCAAGAACTGTACACCTGACAAGTAAAATCCTGAAGCTTCTGAATTAAATCAGCGGAGGGTTCCCATTCCAGTCCCAAGAGGTCAAACATTTCCTGAAAGGATTTGTGTTCTTTGACTATTCGAAGTGCTCCAATCTTTCCCCGTCCAGCAAAAGCACTCACTGTATCGCAACCAGTATAAACGAAGATTTTGATCTATGGCTTGCACTATACTTGTGATGCTGATGTATCGAACTCTTGTCTGTGTTCCGCACTTGAGAAATATTGACGATGGAATTAAGCGCTGAAATGACACACAGAGTATAAAGACATCTGTATCTTCTGAGGCCACAATCAGTGTGCTGTAACCGGATCTCGCTGCATGGGAGAGATGAAGTAGAATCCTTGTATCAGCTTCTTCTTGTGTTGAGTTAAGGTCTTCAACAGTGAAGAAATCCTCTGATGAGATCTGGTGGCACTCTTCTTCACAAGCTACAAAGAGGACCTTGGCTGTCAACCTTCTCTGATACTTGTCTTGTTTCCATTGTTCAGACACGAATATTGTTAAGGCTCTCTTATTCTGTGGATTTAAAAGGAACTTTTTCCACTGCTGCACTTTATAGATGGCTTGAATATTTCTAAATTCATTTCCATATTCAACCCCTCTTTGTTGACCTTCTGCGTTCTTAATTGAATTCTCTCTATAGACATAGAAGATAACAAATTCTTTTGGAGGATGCGGATTTGCCTCCAGGCGCTGCACACAGAATTCTTGGTACGTCTTTTCACCTAAAATTTTTGCATTCAGCAGGTCTTCTTCAATCTTTTTGTGGCAACATTTGCTTATATCAAGCATGTCCTTAAACTGCTTCAAAAAAACACTGCGATATTCAGCAACTATATAATATTTGCTAACTGCCCCTGCTTTAAGACTGAAGCCTTTAGTCCCCCCTGCCGTCTGCTGTCCTTATTGACCGTCTCTTTACATGTCTGATCAACCGGAACGCTACTAAAGGGGTTGTGGTCACCAATCTGGACCGAGAATCCACCGGTTTTCAGACATTCATAGGCGTCTGGATGCGTCCCTTCGAGGGAGGTGGGTCATCTCAGACAAGTATGCAGGTAAATAACGGGCATAATTTGTTATCATATGCAAAGCACCATGTTATCATTTGTTCAATGGCACACAAATGCAGCTCCCAATGCCCCTCTCTTGATGCTCTCTTTATATTCAGAAGAATTTCCACGAGATCAATGTATGACATCCAGAAACTGTAATGGAAACTGGTTTCCATTACTATTTCGAAGATAATAGCTGATAACCAAGTATTTGTCACACGAAGTGATCAACTCTGTGAACCTTGGACTATCCAAGACCCTCTGTTGTTCCCTCTGGCACAGGTTGTCGTACAATGGTTTCAATCCGGGAAAGGCATCTTGGATAAACTGTTTCTTCGCGGGAAACGTTTCTCCTATCCACGTCTGAAATCCTTTCCAGAGGAGTCTTTGGAGTGCTTCATACATCATCAACTTATGAAACCTGACAGCACGGTTTATTTACGTCCCTCCAGAACTCCTGTCACAGAACCTTCAGCTATTACTCTTGATTCAATGCCAATGTCCCTTAAACCAGCGTCTTGAAATCTCTTCCCAATAATTGACAGAAGTGTACAGACTGTGCGAAAGACACCCATTCGAAGGACAATATCTGAAAAGTGGTCTGGATGTTTCCACACTCTGTTGCCTTCGCATACAGACCTTGATCAAATACCAGTACTATACTTTTCAGGTTAAGAACTTCTTTAATCTTGAGAGAGCGGACCAAAATCTCATTCAAGGTTGTCATGCTGGTAGCTGGAGCATCAATGGTGGGAAGATATTGTCTTGACGAACCTCAATTTCGTTGCGAATTAAAATGTTATAGCCAGTCCATCCACTAACGTTCTGGTTCACCTGTGCATGTAAGCGCACTAATACCCACAAAAGGTTTTTTTCTGCGGGCATTTTCTAATGCTTCCTGGCAGTTTACCACCCCATATCTTCTTGGCTTAGGGCCTTGATGCCCACCAGCATTATAAATCGGTAGAGCTGCAACATCCAGTGGCTCTACACTCCTTCGTTTACTTTTAGTGATCCCAGTTGACTGCTCAATAAGGGTCTG
>JALIRR010011312.1:0-12295 GCA_023091755.1 Montipora sp. Colony 1 RG-2022
AAATTAGCGAAAGCAGCGTTGTTGCATCGTGTGTACACTTCCTGCAACAAGTCGCTGCGACAAAATATAAATGAACCAATGAAAGAGCGTCATATAGTCAGCCATTTTGAATTAGAAAACTAGTTCACATTCCCGCTCATACGAGATCACTGCGTGTGATACGAACAGGCGTCGTGTCGCAGCGACTTGTTTTGCAAGTAGTACACATGGAGCAATTTGTCGCAGAGACATGTCGCTGCGACTTGTCGCCTAGTGTGTCCCGGCCTTTACGACTGCTTAGCAAACTCCCAAGTACACCCATAACTCGATATATGCACAGCTAAAAGCATGAACCAATTCTTTTATAACATGGGCGATAAAACATGTTTTATTTGAGACTGACTACGGTGAGGGAAAACAAACGATCTCATTGGCTGGTTAAAATCACGCCACAAGTAGGTTGAGCAAGAACGAGTCATCTGCTTTTACTAAATGTTGAAAACGAAGGATTCGCTTCTTCAGTTAAAGAAAACATTGGCAAACAGGAAGTCTAAGCGCTCGATGAAAATGTAGACAAACAAAGTCAAAATGCCCAAGTAAACGAAGGGTTTGATTGTTGAGAATGATGCCGAGTTCACATTGCCATGCACTTTGCAGTTGCTGAAGACGGACTCCAGGAAACTTGCGGTTTTTCTCACTGCACCAAGCTGAATTCAGAAAGAAAATCCGGTAATACCGTTAAGTTTACAGGTAATGAGTGATTGATGTTTTTGACCATGTTTCAGTGTAGCCGTAATTTTTATAATGAAATTCGGATTTAATATTTTCCGTGCTTTTCCGATTGTTTTGTTGATTTTCTTATTAATTTGTTTTCGGCAGGTTGTACAAATGTAATAAAAAAACAACGATAACAACAAGAATTTCTACCTTTGAAAGTTGCCACAGACCAGCCTGCGGCCTTTTCGTTCTTGTTGAGTGCCTTTCAAATACAATTTTGTTAATTTTTTTGTGTTGAACGGGCCTGTTGTGCTTCGTTTTCGTTGTCCCCAACTCTAGTTGGCTTCCCCGCTTGCTAAAAAGTCAATGCCGGGAGAAAAATTATGCTGGTCCTCCCTGGGTTCTTGCATTTACTTCATTCACTGTCAACTATAAGGGAACTCATAAAACTCGACGAAAAATTTGGATGTAAAATGAAGCTGCACACGTCATGTTATATACGCACAGCCGTGCGTATATAGAGAAATATACCATAGTCGCTTAATAGGATTTGGATTGGACTAGCACCTACGATATGCTATAATTAGAAAATATCCACAACTAGCCGCCGACACTGAAGTGAATAATTGGTTTAGTATATACTAAAACAGTGAGATAATATAGCACAAAAAGATGATTTTGACTCATTTTCGGGCGCAGATTCCGCGCGAATTGCTCGGAGGTGAAAAGCAAAGCATATCCGGAGTTTGAGTAGCCAATCAGCGCGAGCGTTCAACGCTATCCACTGTTTTAGCACAAACTAATTAATATTGGCCAAGGCAAAATTGATGAACAATTAACTCTTCTAACCTGTCATATGAAACACAGACTTAAATCCTAGACCAAACCGACCGACTTTCATAGGGTCTTCCACTTTAATGCTTTCACTGACCAGACGTATTCCTTTCCAATCTTCTGTGGTGAAAAGTGCATTGTTGTGGGCATATAGTGCTGGGCCCTGTTAAGATGAAGGGATTTGAATTGTACGAGCTTCAAAGTACCAATATACAGTGTGGAAAAAGACGTTATTGATTTGGGCGGGTACCAAGCACTCGTGGCAATTAATACATAATAACAACAACAACAACAATAATAATAATAATAATAATAATTATTATTATTATTATTATTATTATTATTATTATTACCTTTTATTAGCTCAAGAAGAATGATACAATGACAGATATTACAACAATAGGAAAGAAAATAAAAAAGAAAAATGGAGCAGTAAAATAACGTTAAAAGAAGGTCCGAGCTGGGGAGCTTAGTTAATCTAATTGGTTTTCTAGTTACCTCTCCCATAACTTTGAGAAAAATCTGTCACGTCCGTTTTCTTGTATCATTTTTTCAACAAGGGCTTGTGAGTGGCACAAAAGGAAGACTGCTTGTAGTTGTATACTTATCGTTTATTTCCAATGCGTTTCGTCTGAAACTGAGACTTCTTCAGGGAATGAATACAACTAGCATAGGGCAGCATATATAGTAAGTTTAGTCTGCACCTTGCCATGAATAATAACTAAAATATGCTGAGATACGCTGACTACGGGGCGTCACAAGAAATGCCTAATTTTAGGGGTCATACGATTAGCGCTAATCGTATAACTCCCAAAATCTGACCACATCGCTCGCAGCAACGCTATTCTCGCAGGCGTCCAGCATCTCGATTATTTTCTGAACATGAAATGCTCTTAGCCCGTGGAAGGTTTTTTCAAAGTTTGCCTGCTTCGAAATTATGGGAAATTCATCCGCGAAATTACTTAGCAAGTGCTGCTTTGTAATGTCCGAAACGGCAATTTATTAGTTGGTGGAAGTACTCATGAAGGTACCGATGGCTTAAGCGATGTTCGGGAGGGAGGTTAATGTACTTTTATGAGTGTTCCAGCTTTTCTGTGCGAAAGGTCGTATTCCCTGTCACGGTCAACAGGTCTGCAGAAGCAGTAGATGAGATATGTATAAAAGAAAACGCCACTTATTTGGAAGCTTTTGAACAACAAACTATATCAGATGCTGAGACTTGTTTACCCCCAGCTTGTTACGCCCCCCCCCCCCTCCCCCCACCGGAACTAGGGCTTTGGCGGGGACTTTGAATTTGTTGTCCGCCAGAGGAAATGTTGTAGATCCGATGTCCCTGCCCCCGGGAGCTCCTAAGAAATATTTAGACCACATAAACAAACTAAAGTATTGTAAACATCAACATTTATTTTCTAATTTTGTTCTCTTTTTCTTCATTCAATTTGTGCCTTTAAAAAAAAGGATTGCTCAAATGGCAATAAAGCTTTTATGCTTTTATTATGGTGTTCCGCCGCTATTTTTTTCGACTAAACAAACATGTCCGGAAAATCACTGCAAACCTACCCCTCTTGATTAAACTTTCCAGGTCCTCCACTACATGGTGCTTCCTCTTCAAGTATTATTTTGATATAGTTTCCTTGTCTTTTAGTTGTCTTAATACCGTTCCGCCTCGCTTCAAATTGATGCACAATTACCACGCACCGCGAAAATGAAAACATTGAACTAAATCGTTCGGATTAAGGAATTTCATTAATTTACAGATTATTTGAGAATTAGTTTCAATTTTAAGAACTGGATTTATTTTAGGATCACGTTCTTAGGTATTTACTTCTATTGCATACGTTATGAAAATTTTTAGTACGTGGTAGTGGGTCGCGAGATCGACGTAAGGCATTGGTGTTTTCTATCACTCGTGTTTCTGCTTTTTTCTGTGGTGTTCCTCAAGGGAATCCCCTCGGCTATCGTCACATTAACGTCCTTATTCCGGTCTTAGACTGATGGAGGTCAATACATATTTTTTAAATATCTCCATATATTTGTTTATTGAGACTATGCTTTACGCTGAAAGTACCTATCGTCTCGTACATTAAATGATTGGAGATTCAATATTCTGCTGATATTTTCGTACCTGGTTTTCTGCAAGCTCCTCACAGTCGTCAAATAGCTTCGCTGTCCCGTAGCTGTTTTTGTCATGCAAAAACTTGACATGCGTGGCACCTGCATCTTCTGCATTTTGAATGAGTTCCTGGTAAGGAGAAGAAAACATCGTCAATGACTATATCACCAATGACACCTATGATATGGTCACAACGACCTAGGGACATGTGAAGTGACGTGAAGTGAAGTATATGGATTAATCACCATTAATATTCCCCAGTACTATCGCAGTTTACAGACGCTGAGGCAAGTGAAACGTGCACCCATATAAAACAACAGATCAGACCTCCGGGAATGCTCTTTTCGAGCAGTGTGTAGGATCTTGAACTTCCCCCAGAGTTTATGAGCAAGCAAGGGTGGTGAGACGGTGACTACAATTTAAAGTCCTTATCCGAGAGAGAGAGAGCGAGCGGGGTGGGGCGGGAATCTGTGATCATTGACACGGTCCAAAAACACTGCATCTGATACCCTACTCCTTTTAAGCTCCCGTTGTTCTTTTTTTAAATCAAGTTAGTGACAATCGAGATGATACCACAAATATTTACAATGAAAGCTGGTCTACCTTGAGTATCTGACCATCATCCGGGTACTCATCTAGGATCTTCCTCAGCTGTTGGATGAGCGATGGCTGAATCAAATCAAATCCGTCATCATCGTTACTCGCTGTGGAAACAGAGAGCATTCACGGTATAGTCAATGAAGACTGTCAGTAAATTCTACTAAGTTTCCGTGGAACATTTTGGAACGTAAATAAAATGTATAACCCAGGGAGATAAAAAGTCCAAACCCACTGATATTCAAAGACGTGCTGGCCCCATTTTTTCTTTGTGCAGCGAAGTTGGTTTCATATGCAAAGCACAGAGAGATCAATAAAGGAAGACAATATTATCTTAAATCTCTTGCTGCCTGCCTATCCTGCTTAAAAGACAAACAAACAAACAATACGCACATACATACCCATCTAGCAAAGTCCGGTGTGAACTGCCTTGTATTTTACTTGTACGACATCACCTGAAAAAATCGTCAAACGATACCGTAATGTTTGCGCTCTGCGGGACGGACAACATGTAATGTCTACAAAAACGGAACTGTTATCCAAAGATGTACCTTATTGTTTAAGCTAATTGTAATGAATTAAATAATACACGAGGAAAGAAGGGAAACGTTCACCATTTTGCAAGAGGCAAACGTTTTATGCAATGATTCCTTTTCATACAGTAAACCGGATACTTTACTTCTGCATGGATTGAAAGTGAACGAGCTGCAACAGGTCCCGTCTTCGGTGACCTCACATAAGTGATCGGTGCCATTTTTGCTTAAATTGGGTTTCGGCTTAATCCCTCGCGTTTAATATCTTCCTGTACTTTGTCTCCATCTTCGCAAACTTCAGAAAGTGACACACACCCAGCAAACACTGAGGAGCTCACAACAACTAGAGCTAGGACAAGGAAAACGTCACTTCAATATTTATTAAAATTCTAACAAGGGGGTTTAAAACAGACCTAAAAAAACGTTAAAACTAAATTTTCCACCGCCTCCTGCGGCCTTCTTCAGAGGAATATACTCTACAAGTCACTAAATGCAAATATATAGCAAGAGACGTCATTGTTCATTACTCCTGAGGGGGGAAACCAGTGATGGGCAACCCTTGGGAAAGGTGCTCTCTCATTAACAGAGTTCTTGTCCAGGAATGAGTGTAACGACTCTAGAAAAAGCCTTTTGTCCTTAGTTTTCACGCCTGTTTCACACCGGACTTTGCTAGATGGGTATGCATATCTGTATTGTTTGTTTGTCTTTTAATCTCTGGTAGGCAGCCAGCAAGAGATTTAAGATAATATTGTCTTCCTTTATTGATCTCTCGGTGCTTTGCATATGAAAATTGCAGTAACATTCAGGGAATCATAGACTCAACAACCAACTTCGCTCCACGACTGGTCACGACATACACCCAAATTATGCGAGCATTTTGGAAGCAGGCGTGAAAACCAAGGACGTTTTTAGATCTGTTTTAAACACCCTTGTTAGCATGATTTTAATCATAAGCACGGATCCCAACAGTTTTCATTCAATATTTATCTTATTAGTCCGTGATTCTTCCGTGTCGTTAACGTTGTATAGCATGTATTGGTACAAACGGGTTTGAAATAAAGGTATAGAGTGAAAGATTCCTGTTGTGTTTTATATGCACGGTGTCGTCAAAACCTATTAACTTTCACTGATCATTTCACCATTTGTTGTTTTGAAGAGTGAGGCAAAGAAATACCATACTAAAATGCGTTCCCATGTGCAGCACGGTTATTCTTCTTCAATTAAGCAATAATATCATTGTTTTGTGGCGTTGGAAATGCCTTTGTCGTACTGTAGATGTTATGCTATCGTACATTCCACAAAATGATATGGAATACAATATTCTGAACTTGTGAAACAGAATACTCTTGATAATTCAAATCAATTGTTAGCCGATTTGACATCGAACAGGTATTTTAACCGTTTATATACAGTGCGTAGAACGATTATTCTTTCAAATCACTTTGACGGCATAAAAAAGCACCATTGCTAACACTGTCAGTCAGCACTGATCCAGAAATCTTTTGTCGAACTTCAATATTTGTCCTGTGGATCCACTTTTTCTATAAAACTGATTCTCGCCCTTTTAAGTGTATCAAATTACGGCGGACAAACTCTTCACTGAATTTACTTCTTTAACTAGGGAATTTCGTAAAGGCGATTTCTTTTATTTTCTTCAGTGTTAAGCCAACTGCAATGAAAACCGAGCTTAGCATTACACTTGCATTCTTTAAAAGATTTAAGATCTACTTCGAGTCACACGAAAAGCAGAGAATGCCATATAGCTACCTCATTTACAAAGCACAGGTATGGAAATAAGATCACACAGGCTTGTGCTTCCTCTGTCGTTTGGTTCGCGGAGAAAACAGCAGTATTCGACACTTCAGTCGATTTTAGGTTTCACCCGCAGTGTCTTTCTGGGAAATTTTAATGTCATGCGCAATAAGTGTCATCGATTCCGAGAATTGGGCTGCTTTGACTGATTCAGTTTATAATAAGCAGCTGAATATTGCATGACAAATACTAATGCCGCCACATTCAAAGAAGGGCCTGTTTACAAGGTCTCGGGTACCCGAGACAGCCCTCCCCCCGAGTTACCCAGGGCGAGATATTTTTCCACTTATTTGTTTAAAAAATTCTATCAACCGTTTACATGAGGTGGACGAGAGAACTCGGGTTGGCGAGAGAACTCGGGACGCGAGTTGTCTCGCCTCGGCAGGTAGGGTAACCCTTGCAGGCGAGACAACTTTTTCGCATGTAAACAGTTTGGCTCGACCACCCGAGACGAGACAGCAAGATCTTAAATGCGCACGCATAAAATAAAAATCAAAGAAGCAACAATTTGGGACCTTCTACGTGTTTTTAGCGTTTACTTTCGAAAGAAAAGTTTTTTTCCCTCCAAAATTCTCACCGCTGTTAACGGAAAGTCTCGATTCATAAACAGCCTTTTATTTTAACTGCATATTACTGCTGCGTTAAGATTGTCAGCCCATTTGCTGAATGTGAAAACGCAACTATACTTATTAACAAAAACGAACTAGAAAGATAGAAAGACAAATGATGATACGCTGCTTTTTGGGTCTGCGGTTTTAGCTGTGTGCCAAGATGCAAAACCGTTGCCTAGACTCCGTTCGCGCGATTACTTTTTCATTCGTTAAAGGCTATAGACTGAGAGCCGAAAGCTTATGTTTTTTTTATCTTTTTTACCAGCTGACGTTTTTACATTTTAGCATGCCTTATCCTGGTTACAGCTCATTTTTTTGTAAAATGATAGTTCATCCTGTACAAGAAGGTGATGAAGGTTTGTGTGTCAGCGATTGAGCATGACCAGTATAAAGTGGGGAAAAGCAAACTTAGAACACTCATTTTTTTTTATGGAGAAAAAGCGGGAAAAAAGTTCGGTATCATTAGCATCAGAAACAACTGAACACTAACCTGCGATCAGGCCCATTTTTAGCTTCGTCCATATGTTCTCTTATGTCGTCGCTCGCTAAAATTGGGCCTGACCAAAAGTCTCTCAAGACTTCCGGATGGTCGGCCAAAAATTTGGCCGACCAAACTCGTGATCTGATTGGCTATTGAAACGCCGGAAGTAAAAATACCATCGTGATTGCGCGGAGCTCTCGCGAAGTCCTCGAGAGTAATCCGCCATAAGTGTACGAAAAAATTTGCTCCCTTTTGTTCTTACAATGCCGTGGACGGTGCAACTTGATTTTATTTGTATAAATGGAGATATGCTATCTGAAACATCTCATAACTTGTCCAGAATCGGGTTTGAATCTCTGGAACGAGTGAAATTAGCGATTCCGTTGTCGAGCTCTGTGGCCATGGGGTTGAAAGTACTTCGGCTCAAACTTCCCTGAAGTTTTGAAAGCTAAATAGCTGGTTCTTTCAAATGGCAATGAAAGCCGATGCATATTGGTTTCCTGGATGAGACAAGGGACATATATATCAACAGGAGGAGATGCTGATAAAATCGCAAGTTACACGAATGCATGTTTTGAATATCTGTGTATCAAACGGCGCTCTTTATTTATTTATTATTTATTAGGCAACGACGACGCTACAAAACAATAGGTTTAGTGAGCAAAAACAATGGCTCTGCACGCTCTGCACGTGCGTTTTACATTTTGGTACATTTCTTTGCCGTCATCTCCTGAATGACGACGTGAAATGACCAAATTCAAGGTTCTGTGGAGGACTTTAGCACATGACGATGAATTTTCAGTTCTCTCTCTACGCTTCCAACTCACTCATGCCAGTTTAATTCCTCAAAAGTTACTACACATTTTTAACGCGAAACGACATGAAATAGTTTCGTAGTGATATGAATAATGCGAACTCGTATTTTTCAATGAAGTCCTCGAAGCCGTCGTCGTCCTCGTTTCGTACACGGTTTGTTTGCACCCTTCATAATATTTCCAGTTGATTTAACTTTAAACTCGCACTCCACAAACTAAAATGGCATGTTTCCAGAGAGATCAATTGTACAACAATAAAAGAAACTTTGCGAGTCCATCTTACTGTTCGTACTCCATCAAAAAATTAACCGCCAAACTTATCATGATTTTACTGCGTGCAATTCTAGAAATACACTGCAACTGAAGATATTACCCAAAAAAAATCACCAAAGAAACCTTCATGGGCAAACATGTTAAAGGAATAATGTATTTCTCTTTTTTTTTCTTTAAAAATCTATTGCCAAACCGTCCAACGACAAAATGCTAGGTTATCTCAATTACAAATTAAGATGTCAAGCTTAAAAGATTGCATATTCAGTGAAGTTCGGAGGGAGAATTACACCAGCCTTTTCCGCGATATAGTCGTCGAAAACATTCCCCATGCTTTAAATGTGTTTTTCTCAAATTAAAGCCAACAGTAACTTTCGAATTCGTTTATAATATTCCTCCCACGGTAATTAACTCTGTTCAAAACAAAATTGCGTGAATCTGCCGTCCACGCGTGTATTGGTGTAATGGAAGTAAATTTGATTGGCC
This sequence comes from Montipora sp. Colony 1 RG-2022, assembly GCA_023091755.1. Classification (NCBI taxonomy): domain Eukaryota; kingdom Metazoa; phylum Cnidaria; class Anthozoa; order Scleractinia; family Acroporidae; genus Montipora; species Montipora sp. Colony 1 RG-2022. Next base: position 9,249 of record JALIRR010011312.1, read on the forward strand.
GATGAAGGACATGTCAATCAATCAAAAAAAGTGAGCGGAAGGAATTTCGAAGAGGAATTTGGTCAGGCTCTATTTTTCGTTTCGCCAACTCCACATTACGTACCACGCGAAACTGAAATAGGGCCTGATCGCAGGTTAACTGAACACAAGCAAATCTTTAAAGCCGACAAGGTTGAATCCATCCCTCTGGAATCCGGGTCCACTGCCTCATTTCCTTAGCAATTTAGTTTGCCATGTATTGATATAATCTGAGACCAACGAATCGGTAAATTGAAAATGGATCGTTGAATATTAATATGGTGGGCAAATTAAACCATGGCTGATCTAAATCTTTCGTAACGGAAGACAACAGTGTTCCTTGAGTGAGGGTCACCGATAAAATTTCACTTGCATTTGGCTTTAAAAAAATTCATTAGAATTCTCTAAGTATACTGCATGTAATAAAATATATCTTTTTTTCTTGTATGTTAATGTTCTCCTTTCACAATTTGAACTCTTGTTCGGACTCCAGAGGTATACGAGTTTTGTGGAATGTTTTTGAAGCCGTTTCATAAACGGCACTCGGCTTCTCCAGGGCCCACCAAAAGTCCGAAAACTTTTACGTCAAAAGTTATTACCACTTTGAAAACGCGATAATTAGCAGGGAGAGGGAACAGTTTCTTTCCTGCTGATAACTTCGTCGCCAAATGTTTTTGCTCGTTTGTTTTCTTTCCGAACTGCTTCAAAAACTGAGGGCCTGATGAAATCTGCGGAATGATCTCATTTATGAGAATTAGCTTTACATGACTAAGTGATAGAAACTGCACAATACCCGGTCACTATTGTGTTCGTGTAGCGGAATCTTCTTTTAAGAACTAGTCATATTACAATACACGCCATTCACATGCAAAAAAGTCGCCGGATATTCTGCAGTTAAGCTGGGAGTAACTACAGAGTAACCTGGTAACCTTTAAATGTAGGAGAGATCTGCACTGAAACGATTGCCTCTTGTCTAATCGATTATCTCTCTACAGACATCATCCTCTCAAGAGGTTAGTTTTACTTTTAAAGCAAAAACAACTTCCTTACCATTCGAATTCTTTCATTTCTTTACATGATCTGAGGGATCCTCCGACGGAAACTTTGCATCGTTGTTGAAATAACAAAAGAGAATTTCTGTGAAAACAAGTCAGTTTCGTCTTCATTCCAGCTTTCCTAGAATTACCAATTTGAAATGATAAATTAATTTCCGGTAGGGTGGTTTTCCGAGAAGTCACCTAATTTGCATGGCTAAAGATAAACGAGTTGTCAACAACTCATAATGATCCCTGTCTTTTGGCCTCTTTTCAAGTTACACGTGTCATGGTTAACTTGACAGAGGCAAAAACGGAGAGATTTTTTATTGTTTCCCTATTTCGACATTTGATAAAGATACCGTTCACAAACGACGTTGTTTAGGGTTTGTGAGCAACCTTAGCCTAAACACGAAGGCCTGCATAGCAACTTCCGTATTGCACTCTAAAACCTATTTATACATTCGTCATTGACTAGTCAGAAACGGGATATTTTTTTAGGCATAAAACAATGAAAAGTCCATAACACCCTCCAAATTTTCTTGTGAAAAGCAGCATTAACGAGATTGCCCTTCACCTGATTTCTTACCTTGATGGACAGCGTGATGCATGTGGACAGCCCAGAGATGGTTTCTCTTTTTAATAACTCCCAGAAAAATGAACTTTGGACAGTAGCATGTCTGGATCACAACGAATACATTGAGTACAATGCACTTGACATTTTAATTCGCCATCTCCGGCCGGACATGAATTGAACAAGCTAGTTTCGAAATTCGAAAGCCAATCGACTTCGGAAAAAAGCCTCTGGATGAACGATACATATAAGTCCCGATAAGCTCACTGCTTTACTTTTTATGGAGTAAGAAAGTTTTCGGCGGAATTTTTCGCCTCGAGCGATGGTCTCTCCGGAAGGGGCCGTTCAGCTTTGTTTTCAGGCTGCGCTGGCTCGCCTAAAACGAAATAACATAGAATACATCACAGCAACAAGGAAAGTCAATTTTATCTACGGACCGTTACATTTCATGAAAAACCGCTGAGTTCCCATACAAGCCTTTGTAAATGAGATTTACATCCGCGCACATACTATCACAGGTGTTCATAACTTGTAAACATCAGCTTGGGTTGCCTGTGACCTTTCAAGGAGGTGTGCGTTATTACTGGGTCGCCAGTATGGCAATCCCAGTCGGAAAGTGGGTGGGATTTGTTTGTTTTATTTTATTATTTTTTTAATTTTCCGTGTCGGTAAAAGTCTTGCCTGTCACTCCCCTGGTAAGTGGTGTCTTTGTGCATAGAGCCTTCTGCGCGTATTTTCTTAGGATCGAGAGGGTAGTGGAAATGCGTAGATTTCTCTGGTGGACACAGGAGAATCATTAACTTAGCCTGCAATGGCGTCGAAAGTCATGTAACGCGAATGGCGTTTTAGTGGATCCTTAAACAAAATATGCCCTTATGGAGCTCAATAATGGAAAGTCAGTTGGATAAACTAGGCAGGCGGGGAAAAACCAACACCTAGAATCTCAAAAGCGACGAGTAATGGACTTCGACAACAATCTATCGCCCGTCGAGCCGAAATCAAAGTCAGCTGTATTTCGAAAATAATATTTTACCAGGTATGCTGTTATGTAGAACACTGAAACCAAATGGAAAATTCTCTGGTAACTTATGGGTTCAAAAAAGAGAGAAAACGATTGAACGAATCGAACACCTTACGTGGATCTGTGATCAACTCTGCACGGTCTTCAGGTAAAAAAAATAATTGGAAATGTAACAGCCAAGAATTACTTGAAAGAAAGCCTGTAGTGTATTTTGTGCTTCATTATTCAAGGAAAAGGTTCTTCATGGAAACGGTTTGATCCTGAGATTTAGTTTGTTGCAATATTGCGCATATTTGACACGATTGAGTTTCTTCTCTTCACGCACGTAATGAAATAGAAGGGGTTTTTACCTCTAATAGCAAATATGTTGTTTGTTTTAAAAATTGTTCGCTGGAAAAGG
>JALIRR010011313.1:10000-12295 GCA_023091755.1 Montipora sp. Colony 1 RG-2022
CCGCTTTAGACATACCTGAGCAAATCTTCTAAGATCGGCATACAGGACACCACCTGTATGGTGTAAGGGAATGTCCACTCTTGGTAGTAACTTTATTTCTGTAATTCAAAATGCACTACTAAATCAAAATCAAGCTGCTAAAAGTCATTTACTTTCCTTTTTCAGAAAATAAAAGAATATTATTTCTTTGATCTTTTGTCGTATTTTGTCACATGATGTTCCCGAGAGTTCCAAGAAAATGTAACCCTCTCAGTTCGTCCAACATAACCTTTCACTAGAAACTAAATTGTAGGGAGATTTTATTCAGATGTACGATGAGTGTCCAATCTGCAACGTAAATGGTAAGGATAGGGGAAGCTAAATGAAGTTATTTCTTTTTGATCTTTGATCGTATTCAGTTGTCACATGATGTTCCCGAGAATTCCGAGAAAATGTAACCACATCACTGTTCTCTCAGTTCGTCCAGCATAACCTTTCAGCAGAAACTAAATACGCTTATGTATGGAAAAGGGTTTTAATACCATTTGGAGATCATGTTGGCTTTATCTTGTCTCGATGCAGTCTTTCAGTTTTAAAACTTAGCACAAATAAAAAAGCATTAGCCTTTCTGTAATGCGAATTTCATTTTGATAAGGCATTGCGTTGGGCATTTGCTTAAATTGGTGAAATACAGTCATACATTAAAGTCAACAATTTGATATTTTATCCCTTAGATAAAAGGCAATGATCATAGATTTTTTTTTCCAGATAAACGCAACCTCAGCCTTGCCCTACAGAAAAAATGTCAGCAAAAACAGTAAGCTTTACAACCCTTCATATGATCACTTTAACCGGGAAAGGCATGAAAAAAAATTAATCCTCTGTCCATACGGAAAGTTTAACCTCGGCACTGATATGAAAAAGTCACAGAGCGCAGAAATAAAAAAAAAGATGCGCACAACGGATGTGTTGCAGGTTGAATTAAAATTCAGGTTAATTTAATGCCAACCTTGGCTTATTTTTTCAACCTAGGTCAAAATGTTTCAACCTAAGTTATTATGAACTGTCTAAAATAGGGTTTTCCCTATTTTTGGGAATGTAGATTTAAAAAATGGGGCCTAGTTTTTTAGGGGGATAAAAAAGAAAACACCCTTCTCCACTTTTCCCTTGCCTTCCAGTAGTACTATGGGGGAATACGAGCCACTTTTGAATGGAGGATTCTGATTGGTCGAGACGAAATTTTAATGAGATGCATCGTGTTCTGATTGGTGGAAATTTTAGGGTCCGCCATTATCACGTGCACACGTGAACAGGATTGGTTTAGACGGTGGGGTCAAAGTCCAACCTACGTCATAATCGGGGGACATCACAGAAAGAATGTGTATGAGATCCGGGGGAACACTGAGGAGACCATAGTGGTGGGTTTCTCGAATCATCAACGGTTTAATCAAACAAAACTTATTTACAAGCGGGAACGTGTGAGGAGACCTGGTGTCTAACGACCTCGTCCCTAAGAAAACAAGTAAAAGACGCATAACAATAATGATGCTACGATCAAAGGCGAGCCCTCTTTTGGATGACACAGCATCAGAGTGATGGGGTCCATGAATAGTTCAGGTTCTAGTAAAGCATCGAACATGAGATCATGATGGGATAATAAAAAATGAACGTGTTGCCTATTTGGCAAAGATCCCTATGTTTTTCTTAATTGTTTTTAAGTTGAACAAGTTCCTTCTGACGTGGTCCCGAGCTGCTGGCGAAGGTGGGTTGACATTCTCGGGAAAGTGTCTGGTAGCCACAAGGATCAGACTGGTCCGGCAGTGCGGACATCGCCATTCCTTCCGCTGGTGCTGGTTCATGTAACCGTACTGGGAGGCCAGGAACGCATAGAGGCACCGGTCGTGCATCCTTTGTTTGCAACAGAACATGCGCATGGGCGTCGATCGATGCCTGAGATGGCGCAGGGATCCCAGGTGTCGACAGATGGCTGCAAAGGTGAGGTGCTCGAGTTTGTGTGGTTCGGTCAGGTGGTACTCGAAGCAGATGACACATTTGTTCTCTTCTTCGAACTGTTTTTGGAGCTGTTCTCGTTCCTCTGCTTTCTTTTGTTCGAGTTGCTGTTTCTTTCTCAGGATCTCGTCCTTGTTCTCTTGGTAGATCGCGTAGATGCGCGTCAGTCTCTCTCTGGCCCTTCTGGCTTGCGAGCGCGTGACGGGTGGCATATTCGCGAAGCATCGAGAACAGAATGAAGATGTTTATGACCACACGCTCTTATAAGAGTCCCTGATAGGTCATGTGACTTAGGAGAGGGGGGAT
>JALIRR010011314.1:0-12294 GCA_023091755.1 Montipora sp. Colony 1 RG-2022
TGGCATTATTATCTTTGGGTTAACTAAGGTCCAAGAAGGGGCAACAATTAAAGGGAGAAGTCATAACTCTTTCCTGCCTATGACTAAAACAGGAACAATGTCACATCTTACACTTTTCTTACCCCACTCCTGCACAGTAATCAGAACCAATGTTGGGTTCTATGAGAGACTGGTAAAATGGTGAGTTTGGACCACCGATGAGGAGAGATGACAGTATTACCATAGTGAGATTTTCAAATGCATCTGTGGTGTTGCTAAAGGGACAAGGTAAAAACACCATCAGCATGGTTATCACAGAGGAATAGTGTTGGGCTATTTGCATAATAATCATAGCAGATCTGAATAGTTCGAGCAAATCTAATGTAAGAAATAAATTACGTTATCATGCTTTACTGACTCAAAACACTTGTGGGAACATCCTCATAAAATAGTAGAGATGGACCATTTGAAAAGTGATGATGGATGTGATCTTGTCAGTTTGCATGTAATATATATTTTCAGCATTATTTTGTTTGCACAGTAATTTGCTAGCAGTAGATATCCTCCGCTTGTTTATTTTTCAGGAAAAATAGCCCTTTGTCAGTCATTTACAAGGAACTGTTAAAGTTTAAAGCATGGCTTTATATCTGAGCTCAGGGCCGCATACGCAGGGCCATTTTCAATCATTGAATAATAACAGAAAACAAGTTGAATGTTATTATTGCTTTTATTAAGGGTTAAATTATAATATTTAAACATACATCTTATTTCAAAAATGTGAACAAGTTGGATGAGCCAAAAATATATTATTTTACCGTTAAGTTTACAATGTTTTATAAGTTTTTTCAAGCATAATTATTTGCTGTATCATTAGTGTAATCACTTCAAATAAAACATCCAATCATATTATATACTTTTTTTATCAAAATGAAAATTCTCTAAACAGTTCCTTAATTGGTATGCTTATTTGGGTACATTAATAAGGAGAATCTGTTTGTAAATAAATTAATAATACAAATCAGGGAATTTTAAGTGATCATACTTTCCCTCAAACTCAAGTCCAGGATGTTAAGCACTGCCATTGTTGCAAGAAAAAAGATGCTGTTCATTCTTGGGGGTTAAAGAGTTAATCTGTGGAAAGGGCCTGAATTATCGGGTCACTGCCCCGCCACTTTCGTTATTTTGATGAAATTCCTTCGCCAAGGGCTTAAGGTGTACAAAACAACCGCAACAATGGAAAAACACACTAATTTTATATCTGTTTTCTTTGGCAATCGCAGAAAAACTTCCCACAAAGAAACCTGTGGTGAAGTCTCCCCTTTTTCAGATAATGTCTCGACTAGCATAATCTTCATTCTCAAGTCTTCTCCGAGAGCTTTTCCACGATTATAGAGCCTTCCATATGCGCTCTTAAGATTTGAATTATTTACAAGCGAAAGTGGGTGGTGCGGCAGAGACACGTAAATTCCTGCCCATTCCACAGATCGGTGGTTTTTGTAGTACAGGTATATGTAGTTCTTTCTTTTTTTTATTCATGATGTACAGTATGCAAAGGTTAAAAACCTTAAGAACACTGATCCCTAATTAACCCAAAAAGATGTACAATTATAATAATCAATATTATTATAATTATTCTAGTACAGCTGTAGCTAATTTGAAGTGAGATGCTTTTGGTGAACAGGCCTACTAACGTCAAAGCAGTCGATGTTCACAAGAATGAGATGAAAGAATACAATATTTGCATGATGACACCATGAAAAACGGACTAAATGATCTGACCTTCCTGTTAGGTAATGGAGTCCAACTGCAGTTTGCTTGTTAGGATTGGGTGCCATTGGATCAACAGGACAAGTCAAATGTTTTTCTTGCTGAAATTAGTTAGATACATGTAATGTAAACATGGAGTTAATGAAAATTGAAACAACAATTTCTTTTGGAGGAGCAGGCCTAGGATTGGTGCTGCAATGGTGACAGCATAACTTGCTTTTCCCTAGCATTGCCTGGGTTCAACTCCCAGAATATAAAACTCTGTTTCTACAAGGTTTTTTTCCTGGTACTTCAGTCTTTCCTCCTCATCAACTAACAAAATTTGATCTGCTTTGAATTGTTTGTGGTCTCCACAATTATAATAATATTAGTACAATGTAGTGCACTCCTGCTTGCTGCTCAGTCTACCCTTGAGACTAACTGATTACTATCATTCATCCAACTCACAGGTTGAGTCCAGCGAGGTTCTGGAGGAATGTCAGTTGCCACACAAATCTTGTCAAAGTGATGTAAAACCTTGTTTTCAATTTGTTCTAAATGACTTTCAAGAGGCAGATCTCCATAAGTGTAAAATCTGGCAAAATGAAAAACAAACCAGACTGTCCCATTAAAGCAAATTCATCATTTAAACTGGCAAGGTGAATGACAAATATTAAAGATTATAAACTTGTTTCTTACAGTTTACTTCAAATACAAAAAAAAAAAATAAGAAATGTTAGTAATTTAAAACAAGGAATGAGTTACATGTATGATTATCTTAAAATAAAGTTCACTGTCAGGGGCTAGAATATTGTACCAATTCCTAGGTTTTTTTGGTTACCCTGGCTAAATTATAATAAATTAAAGTCTTCTTAACTTTGATATTGGATTGAAAAGCATCTTGGGTGAGTGTGCCTAGAGTCATAAATTATAGAGTGGTAAAGTGATGACGTCACAAAAACTAAATTTATGAAATTATGGGATTTACTGAGATATTCTGAAAGTACATGATCAAGAATGGCCGCTTGCCAAAAATCAGCATATGGTTGCAATATGGGGGTAAGATATTAGCCCTTCCATGCTTCAGTAAGTCCATACAAATCCTTGTAATTTTGTCTTGGTTCTAAACCGTTTAGAACAAAGACAAAATTATAAGGATTTGTATGGGGTCATTGTAGCATGAAAGGGCCAATATCTCATCCCCAAACTGCAATAAGATGCTAATTTTTGGCAAATGGCCATTCTTCATCATGAAGTTTCTGAAGATCTCAATGAATCCCATAATTTCCTAATTTTAAATATTTGTGACGTCACACTTTACCGCTCTATAGGTAAAAACTCTAATGTAGGTAGAGTATTACTTAGCTGGACAATTTAAGCACTGTCTCTAACTATTACAGACACTTGAAAAATTCAGGTAGCTCCAACCCAATTGGAATCCATGACTTTTGCGATACCGGTGCAATGCTCTACCAACTGAGCCATGAAATCACACAGTTGAAAGCAGGTCAATTTGTTGGGAAAGGAAGGAAAGGAAAGTCCAGAACTTTATTTAAGTGTCTAGTCATTCTTAGACTAGCGCTGGAGCACTAACTGGGGACAGTGTAAACTGAAATTAACAATTAACACAAATCAAGTCAAAAAACTTGACTATTTTCTTGACTTGACTCATTTGTTCCTGTGAAAGGACTTGATGAATGAACTAAGTGCATGTTTTTTAAGACTGATGTACTGTATGTACATGTATGTTTTTATTGAACAAAGTCCAAATACTGTCTTCTGTTTCACTTGTCAATGATCTGATAACAAAAAATTAATCATTCACCTATTTCTTAATTTTGTACTAATTTTTATGAATTTGAGTTAAGAAGGAAAGAAATTCAAAAGACTATCACCCAAGAATAAACTTACCTGGAGTTACTTGGATGATAATGTGAAGAATGAAAATCCTTTAATTGCTGCCACTGGAAACACAAAGCAGAAGAAAAAAAATCAGTAATGTCTCAGTTCCATATGTTTTTCAAAATTGGAACATTAAGGGCCCACTGACGTATTTTTTGGGGTGCGTTGCTAAGGATGTAATGGTTAAGTAAATTGAGAGAATTTGGCATTATTTCGGTCAGTTTCCAACTTTTGTAAAGCAATGACCCTAAATATGACGTCATCATACCACGCCCATGGTCACGTGACCAATAAAAGAAAACTCTAAATTTGTCTCCGTGCTATGCAATTTGGGTATTTAATCAATGGTTTGATAATTTGTATTCGTTTTTGCATCCAGCCAAGCATGGTTTTCTTTTTATTTTGAAAAATGTCTTTTTAAAGACATAACCGATACTGAAATACCCATAACTTTTTCAAAAAAAATGATTTTAAAAAATCAATGCTTAGCTATATTGTATTTGGGGATGAAATGTGCCATGCAAAAAAAAATTAATTCAATTTAAAACCGCCGGAAATTTAGCTTTTTTCTCAAACCTGAAGTCAGTTCGTTTACGCATGCGCAGTTGATCTGAGAACGAGCGTGAGGAAGGGCGAGGAAAAACCTTGGATGGAAACAACAGTTTGTGCGGTGACTTTTGCTTGTGAGTGGGTTTTCTTGTCAGCTCATGATATGATGACGTTAGCAACCCACGAAAAATCCGTCTGTGGGCCCTTAACATTGTACATGAAGGACCATTGGCCTTTGTTGCATTCACACAATCAACACTGTCCTGTAGTGATCTCATAATTAGTATAGGTAATCACACGAGGCCAAGTACTATTAAGGATTAATTGCACGAGTGTTTTGGAAATTTTCCAAAATTGCCCGAGTTGTGAAGTGACCCATGCAGGACATTATTTTTTTGACAAGAGTCTCTGAATTTTCCTTACTGTGAGGTCAGGAATACAGAGTGGATCTCCTCCACTATTATTACTGTATGTGTGGCTTGGTAGCAAATTCTTCTGTGCATGATGAACAAACAAGGACTCTGCAGTAGACTGAAATGCAATTGAAAAGTTTAGTACTCAATTCTTAACTCCAAATAATAAATTAAAGCCAAAACAACAACAACAACAACAACAATTATAGCAAGAGATCAAATGAATTCAAAATCTTGAAAACCATGCATGTGTCATGAAGATTGCACTCAATGAAGACCTACATACATACATACCGGTAGAAGGTTTAAAAGCACTTTATTGCATATAGTTTTAAATTACAGTGTTGCTATAATTTTTTTACCACAGTCTGTGTTTATATATCTTCATCAGAGTGCAGTCTGATGCCCAGGGCTATTATTATTGTTCCAGTGCTTTAGAATGGCTTCTAAGGATTTACCTGCATTTTGCCAGTTTCAGTCGGAGGTCATCTCACTATGACCTCCAGCTGGATTTGTCTGCCGTGTTCTCAAACTCAACTACTTCCAGGCTTTGTAAGTTAAGCCTGTCAGTCTTACTGATAATAGTCTATACAGCAGGAAGAATGGCCATGGGATAAATTACTAACATCTACCGGTACATGTACATGTACATGAACCCTTTTCAGGATTGTAAAAAAGCTCCAGCAACTGGCGATATCTTAAACAGTTTGGACAGCTAAAATTCATTTAATGACAAAACGTTAGACGAGTAGAGGAAAAATCCATGCCCCATTGCCATCTACTTTCTTAAATTCTCCTTCTACAAATTCTTTTTGAAACCCCTGCCTTCTTATTTGCTGGGTGTGTGCTTATTATTTTACTTAAATCTGCTTATGAGCCAGTGGCCCAACATGCCGGAGCTTATCCCCGGTTTCCATAGCATGAAGCGACTAGGAGTATTTTTACTCCCCCTGGGATGGGATGCTACATTATTTTACTTGTATCATCATTATTGATATCATACATATACATACATGTACACCATACACTTCCCTAAAGAGACTGCTCCTTGTGGTTAGAGTGCTCGACTCCAGATCGAGTGGTCCGGGTTCGGGTCCTGGTCGGGGACATCGTGTTGTGTTCTTGGGCAAGACACGTTACTCTCACGGTGCCTCTCTCCACCGAGGTGTATAAATGGGTACCAATGAATTTAATGCTGGGGGTAACTCTGCGATGGACTGGCATCCCATCCAGGGGGGACTAGAAATACTCCTAGTCGCTTCATGCTACAGAAACGATAAGCTCGCAGCAGACTTTACCTAGTTACATTGTACCAAATGCACTGTTACCAGAAAATGGTGACAACTCTGAGTGCAAACACAATGCTAATGTTACATGTAGTATTATTTCTTACCATTGCACCTTTCATTTCATTGAATACCACCCCTTTGAAAATTATTGGAGACTTCGGATCAGACAGGTCCTCAGGTTCTAAACGCCAACCCTCTTGCCTGAAAATAATAACTTTATTATTTGATACCTGTACCAGCTGTACTTTATTTTAATTCCTTGATCACTGTACATGTAAGTAAACCCACTTTTAATCAAAGGTACCTTTACATTGTATTGTTGTCTTGCAAAATGACATAAAAACTCACCTAAAATCTTCTTCCCTGAGTTGTGGAAAGAATGCAGCATCCAGGTAAACGGCCAGTAAATTTTCAAAATCTTTGGCGTTTTGTGTTGCAAAAGGATACATGGTAAAATCACTGGCTGGACAAGGACAGCAAAACAAAGGTACAAAATTAAAACAATTTTGTTTGATGAGTGTCCAGGGCATAAGCTGCACCCTTCTACGTCAAATTTGTGGGCTGGAAATTCAAACTGAACAAAGCAGTGAGCACTATTAACTGCACCTGTAAATGCATTCATGAAAGTTGAAAGAGATCGATTCAGCATCTTGAAGAACGGATCGTGTACTGGGTATCTTTGAGAACCACACAGAACAGTGTGTTCTAAGATGTGAGAAACTCCTGTACTGTCCATAGGAGTTGTACGAAATCCAACACTGAAAACAATGAAATACAGTGAAATATAAAAAATGAAGAGCCTTTTAGAGAAAAGACCTTCCAATCTTGTATCTATTTCTTCGCCACACTTCCAGCAAAATTAAATTTATGATTCACCTCGGACAGCCACATTAATTTTGAGGGTTGCATTGTGACCTCTAAATTATGTTTCCTCCTTAAAGTTTATGCTGTGCATAAATACAATGTATTTCAATGCATGTCATGTAGTCCTTTTGCTATAATGATGGCAAGCCAAAAACAATAAGGAAATTGCCTTACCTAAAGACATTATTGGAATCATCTCTGGATATGTGCAAATGCTGAGCACCAGTTTTGTCATGAGTCAGTTGTATAGATGCCAAGAAAAGTTCAGGAACTGACAGAACCTGCAGTATAAACATACATGTAGCTTATGATGACTGTAAACATGACAGGGACAATAACAGTGTAGCAACAAAATGACTCTTTTCTTTTTGCATAATGATTTTAATTAATGTGGCTAAATAAAATTTAGGCAAAGTTAGAGTCAAACAAAATGTGTGCTGGAACCTCTCATTGGGCATCTACACCATGCCCGCTAAAGTCGTCTGGCCAGGTAGAACCTTTCTCTGCAGCATGATTGACCTCCTATGCTGCCTTCGGAGAACAGACTACCCCATTCGCCTCAATAGGGAATTTCATTGAGACCTTCTGGGGTTGCTTTTCCATGGTCTGCGGCCTGAGGCTGATGTCAAGATGTCCTCTGATGCATCAGGTTTTCTGGGCTATGGAGATTATCTTAAGAGGTTCTGGTTCACAGGCTCTTGGGCCTCCTCTGAGCAGCAGGAGTCTGCTGTCTATAAGGAGCTCTTCCCAGTGATATCCTATTTTGCTCTGATAATGCTGCGGTTATCCACATATTAAATACCAGGACCTCCAAAGTGCCCACCCTTGTGCATTTGTTGTGCCACTTGCTCCTTTCCTCTGCCCATTATAGTTCCTCTTTCTCAGCATGTTATGTGCCTGGTGTCCCCAATCAGATAGCTGACATGGACAGGAGTTCTTTCCCTTGGCTCCGGATGCTCAGCCTTATTCCCACTCCTGCCCGATTTCCTCATGGATTTGACATCTCCACCTCAGAGCAGCAGTGGCTCTCTTTTCTAAGGCAGGGCCTTGCTCCCTCCACCTGTCACTAGTACACCTCCACCCAGGGACAGTTCATTCCCTTTTGCCGTCAGCTTGACAAATTGCACCCCCAGGCTCCGTTTCTTTACAACCTTATTGGCCTCACATCCAGCATTCATATAATATTAAGGTCTATTTGTCCGGCATTCGAGCACTTCACATTGATCAGGGCTTTCTGGATCTGCTGGCTGATTGTATCCATCTCCAGTAGATGGTGCGGGCAATTTAACGCTGCCAGGGCTCTTCATCTTCCAGTGGATGCTGGTTATCTGGCAGTCCCTGGATTTGTGCCTCCCCGATCACAGTATGTTTTGGGCAGCCTGAACCCCTCGGGTAATTTGGATTTTTGCGGGCTTTCGAGTGTACAGTACCCAACTTGGCCAGCTTCTCTCCGTCTCTCCATTTGGGTGTCAAGGATGTTGCTGTGCCTCCACTTCAAGCCCCTCATGCATGTGCATAACAATTAAAGGCTCCAAAACAGACCCACTCAGGAAAGGCTGCTCAATTCATGTTGGCCTCAGTAGGCATCCCCTTTGTGCTGTTCAGTCTTTGATGATCTACCATGCTGTCTTGCTTTGGCATGAACAGCCTCTCTCATGGACGATTCTCACTGGATGGCTTTGGAAGATCATGACCTCTGCCAACATACCTGGAAATTTCTCAAGCCACAGCTTCTGCATTGGTGCCACTACTGTTGCAGCACACAAATAGCATGGCAGACCTTTTGATTCAGCCTTGGGCTGCTGGTCAAGCAATGCATACCAGCTATACATTAGGATCCCAGCAGAGTCCTTAGCTGCGCTCTCATCCCACCTGGCGTAGATGACTTCCCTTGTCTCATTGATCCAGATTGACCAGTGTGCCCTGAGGAGAAACCTACTGAAGCACAGCAGAGAATCAATAATAACTTCAGCCCTTGCGTGGAGCAGGGACAGGCATCAGTTTTGGGCGCGGCTCTTTGGTGGAGGGCTGGTGCCTGCTATGCTACCCTGCTCCGCTGCACCTCATCCTGTTTCCCAAGCTCCTGCACTTTTGGGTCTCTGCTGGGGTTGTTTAGCGGGTTCAGCCACTGGCCTTTCAGTTACGTTTTCCTTCTTGTTTTGATTACTTGTTACCATGCAGGTACTTGGGGTTTGCATTACATTTGCAGTGAATAACAAACGTCAGGTTGAAATTTGTTTCATAAATTTATTAATAATTTTAAATTAATAACAAAACAAGCAAACATGTTTCATTTCAGCTGATTCCTTGTTTGTTAGCTACCGATAATGAGGAACTTCTCAAAAGAGATGAAAGTTAGAATAAGAGAATTTATGTGCTTTTATGACAAGCCGCAATCTGTTGTTTTCCCATTTTCTGTTTCACAATGATACACTGTAAATCTCTCTGTTAATCAATACATGTAGGCTACATGTATGTTCGAACAGTGCAACAACAAAAGAACTGAGTTGAGGTTCAGGGGAATAATTTTAGCATTTTGTTTTGTACGAAACGAAGGAAACGGCAAATTATTCCCCTGAACCTCGCCTCTGTTCTGTTGTTGCAGCTCAAATCAATAATAATTAACTAGCCAATTGGGAAGGGTCTCAACATACATGTACACTGATGCATGGATATACTATTGCTAGTCCAGAAACACCACACAAAGATTGTTATTCATAACAATTTGCAGAACAGCATAAACAAATTTTTTTAATCAGCTGGATTTCAAGTTTAGAGTAAACTTTTGAGTAGCTGAGGGCTACAAGTGGACCAATAATTTATTATTCATCCCTGAAGGGGGTCCCACTGACAAGTTAAATTGCCTACATGTAGCTGGCATTAGACATTTAGTGAAATACATTGTATCAACTGTAAGTCTCACCCTTGGTAGAACCCCTACCCTACATGTATGATCCTACTTTAAGTACATTACTTGTAAGATTCTAGTAAGATCCTGATAGGTTCTTGCTCAAGATCCTAGACCAGGATCCCATTGTGATCCAGCACAGTCAAAATGGTATAGAGCAGTAGGCAAGATGGGTTGAGTAGTAGGCATTTGGCCCTTGCACGGTAGGTACGGTGGCCCACAACTGTCACGGCAAAATAAAATTCAGAACAACAAACTGAAATTACTTCCGGAAAACTACAAACATTCATGACAAAAACAAAAACAGTCGACACTATTCAGAATTCCTCACAGCAAAAACAAATCGCTCGCGGCAAAAGCCAAAGCAGTGGTCAGCGGTTTTTGGTCAGCGGTCGTCCAAGTATGTAGTTTAACACGACACGATCTACACGACCTGCTGGACAACCACACCACAACTAGAGCAGAAATTGTCGCTTTCCTTGAGGCTAAATCCGCATTTTGAGCAAAACATGATGACTACGTTTCCGAAGAAAGCATGAAAACGTCCAGGTCGTGTAGATCGTGTCGTGTTACACCACGTACTTGGGCGACCGCTGACCAAAAATCCCCTGACCACCGTTTTGGCTTTTGCCGTGAGCAATTTGCTGTTGCCGTGAGCAATTTGTTTTTGCCGTGAGCAATTTGCTCTTGTTATGACGGATTCTGGATAGTGTCGACTGTTTTTGTTTTTGCTGTGAATGTTTGTAGTTTGCCGGGAGTAATTTCAATTTGTTGTTCTGAATTTTATTTTCTTGCTCTGAATTTTATTTTGCCATGACAGTTGTGGGCCACCGTAGGTAGGGGGAGCAGAGGCCATACTCCCCCAAAATATTTTGCGGAAAATGCGCAACTTAAATTAGGGGTAAACTCAGCCCCTCTTTTTCAGCTTACTAATTGCACTTCTCGAGAGCTTTTTTTCCACCAGTAGCTTTATTATAATTTGGGGAAGACCTTATGAAATCAACAATTTGAATCAAATTCTTCAAATCCTTAGAAATGCACTGTATTAAAATGCAAAACAAGTATTAAGAGGAGAAGCAGAGAACATGTTTAGCCACCATCTTGCTTGTAACTGCAAGAGCTTTCATGTGGCTCATTTTTCCATGTCATGTTCAAGGCTTTCCTAGGCCCAGTAACCCCGCTGCTCAACATTCGTGTAAACAATTTTCACGAATTTTCGGCTCGATTCACCAAAAGAAACAATGAATCAGATATATATATTTTGGTTACAATTAATTTTGGTCAAGAGGAGACCTCACATTAATTTGCTGTTGATGAACTTAAGTCGGCAGCAGATATTACTTTCACTGTTGGCAGCATTTTGATGGATCTTCAAAATGTCTTTTGAAATCCATCTTATATTACCTGACATAATTATATGACTAGATTATCCCCTCAAGTACCTATCAGAATCCTAAGGTTATCAAGAACAAGATCTTGACAAGAACCTACCATATCCTAGCTATAGGATCTTGACAAGATTTTGTGAAGATCCTATTAATTGAGATCCACTAGGACCTTGACAAGATAATTATTGTAAGGACCCTTCTACACGTAAATCCTGATGGGATCAAGAACAACACTTGCAGAGAAATTTTTTTTCATATCCTCTGTCTATTTTGAGAAACCGTTACTTGGGGAATAAAAGGGTGTAACTGAAGGGAGAGGTATGACAGTGAAAGCAGAGGATTCAATGGTTCTTAATTCCTGGATGTTATTTTTCCCCAGCATTATTTTGGCCTAGTGGTTTGTCCTTTTGGGAAAGTGATTCATTGTGCTCACTTGCCCACTGGCTAGACTGTATACTGTAAGTGTTGAACACTATTCCTGTTTTAATGAAAACCTTTAGCAGTATCCTACAGCATTCGTAGTCAGGATACTGGTTTTGATGCTAATGTCAACCACAGCAAAGGAAAGAGCATTCAGAATTACAGCCAAAACATTGCTGGCGAAATCAGACTTAAGTTCTGTACCTTATTTACTGTGTAGCCATGAATTCTGTCTCCTGGCTTAAAATTACCTATTTGAACAAAACAGAATATCAGAATTCTACTTCTATCAAAGATGAAATTTTACTGAAAACTATTAAGGCAACCAATTTTGAGAGATTGTATATTAAATATATCACAGTAGACAATAAACAGACAGATGGATCTATAGACAGACAGACCCAGAAATGGGTTTATCGGCTGGGTTGTCAATGGTACATTGTAAATTAACCACCCTAGAGAATTTGAAAGCAGATGTTTCAAGCATTAGTCGTTGTAAAATTGCTCTGACAAAAGGCTAACCCTTGAAACAACAGCATTCAAATTTCTCTATGGCGGTAAATGTACCATGATATCGACAAGGTTGATAACCTGATTTCTGTATTTCATATCCCCACCAACACAGTAACGCAGTTTCTTTAGAAACAAAAGGTTCCCCTTTCTAAAGACAGAGAGCAGATAAAGTAAAGTGAAGTGCATTTATATTAGTCACTCCTCCTGGAACTCTTCTGGAATAATTTTAAATTACCCTGGGAGGAATTTAGTCATTGCTTTTCACCCCTCAATAAACAACATGACCTTATCCCTATCAATAGGTTTATACCAAAATTATCAAG
>JALIRR010011315.1:0-12292 GCA_023091755.1 Montipora sp. Colony 1 RG-2022
GTTCGGAGATGATTATGGTCGAATCACGACGGGCGAATCATGCACGGGCGAATCATGTTTCAAAAACCCGGGTCTATACACTGCACTGAAATCGGCTGTAATATGTTTGCGATTTTCTTCGATCCGAGTCCGATGTTAATTGTAAATCAGTCCTTCTTATCATGAGTCCCAATCGTGGAAGATCAGGTGGATGACATACTAAAGTATGGAATTTCGTGTCTGAAACCCAACTGAACAGCTGCATGATGTTGGCGCAGAAAAATATCAAATTTTGATTTAATTGCTCTCCCGAGACTCCTTGAAACTTACAAATATACTGTAGGTCGTGGATGTGAATCGCTCAACCGAGACTAATAAATCTACTGCTGGAACTCTTGTTTATTGTTCATTACTTCTGTCAATCTAGTTATGTGATACTGATTGCACTGATCCAGTGAACATATATTTGAGTTGCACAGTAGTTATTGAAACTGTGATTGTTTCAGGAGTTTAGGCCTACCAATTGGTCGGGGACAAATTGCTTGGATACCCAATATAAAACAGTCAGGTGAAAAATGTAAATACTCTCCGTTTTATTAGGAATAATACACAAACACCGGTGACAAACAGAGTATTTTTTTTTTAGTAATTAGAGTAGAGTAATTTACTCAGACTATGAATTTTTCCTTAGAATAATTTTTCAAAGCACTCGTCGCATTAAGTCTTTCTTCCCTTACAAGGACAGACTTAGGGCCGTCGCCAAATGGCTAAGGTCTTATGTAGAGCTGCCTGTTGAGACTGCAATGATTTTTATATCGGAAAACTAAAAGACGATTGCATGGCACAGTCAAACATCAATTATTCGGACGTTAATTGCCAAGATTTTTTTTCTGGTCAAAATTTGTTCGTGAATATTAATTAATAAGGATAAAAAATGCTACTTAAAAGCGTGTGTCACCTTGCTTTTATTGTTGCTACTTAAAAGCACTTTCCTTGCTAGAGGTAAAATACTGCAGATAAAATGAAATTCTGACTCCGAGCTGTTTTGTCGCTTAGTGAAGTCCTATGCTATATTTACTATTCAGCCTTTGCATCGATTTATTGCGATCTTCTCTCAGTCGTCAGTTACATTTATTCGGCAATAATTTTCCAACATCACTGCGATCGGGGTTTTTTCTCTTCGTTAGGTTACGACGAGGCATAATTGATATTCTCTTTCCTGACATTGCAAATCACACAGTAATTTTCATATACGATTTTTTGTCGGAGTTTCAAGGTTCCCTTTATTTACATTTCCAGCCTGGCATCTAATACAATATGATTTGCTCATTCCGAGCATGCGCCTGCAAGTAATACAGGACTCTCTCTTTCCCCGCCTGGGTTCCAGGCCCATTTTCAGGGCGGGGTAAGTGGGAGTCCCGGAACAGGACTAGCCTCGAAGATGACCATGGTAGGTGCCAAAAGCATCATCACTCAGTCCGGATGGCTAGCTTTCTTCGATTCAGAACATTGTAGCGTGCGCTGTGGAGATGAATAAGGCTTGGAGTTCAACCCTGTACTATGGTTCTACGGAGGAATTGGGGCGGCTGGCATGCTTTCAGTGGTTTTATTTCGCTTCAATTCCCACATAACTTGCGAAACTAAAACCTTATCTACGTGATTCAATGTAACAGATGCCATCTACAGTCCACAGGAGAAACTAAACGACATTTAAAAGACTGTTTTAATGTACACCACCGGACTTTAGATAACGCTAACACCAAATCCAAACCTACTCCCTTCTCCCCACAACATCTCTAAGGACATGCAAATAATTCCTATCGAAAACATATTTTGTAACAGAGACTAGAACCGTAAGGCCAGGGAAGCTTTTTCAATTTCAAAAGGCAGGAAATTAATCCCAAAGGTCTTAATATCCGCGTAGAAACGTATTAGATTTCAGTTTATTATTTAGAGTCGTTATTTTTCCGTTACTCTTATTTATTTGTTGTAACTGCCATGTGTTATCACACTCAAAGTTTTTCCAGTAATACGTCAACATCCATTTACTATAATTATGTACATAGAAGCAATCCAATGTAACTCTCATTGTACCTGAAGAAGGCTGGTTTGGCCAGCCGAAATATAGTACACCACTAAAATCAAATCTACGTTGTATCGGCTTTTTCTCAAAATATTTAGTTACTCAACTTGTAATTAGGCCTATCAAATCAAGCCACTGATCCAACGTACACCGACAGGAAGGTTGTCCACGGTTGCTTTCTTCAAAACTCTTGAAAGGGAACCTCCACTTTTACCACAGAATAAGTTTACACCGAAGGAAATTCTAATTACATACAAATTTGTCCGGAATTTGTTTTTAAAATAGTGTTTATATCAAGAAAAGTGAACTTTAAAATCACTTATTTTCACTTTCAATTTCGCGGGCGCAGCCATATTGAATAATTGTGACGTGTTAACATAACAGTCAAAATTATTCAAGATGGCGGCGCCCGCGAAATTTGAAAACAAAAACAGGCGATTCTAAAACTTATTTATTTCGGATAAATACACTTTCTTTGAAAATACTTTAGACTGACTTGACTGTAACTGTTATTTCCTGCGAGTTGAAATTTTTTGTTGAATTGAAGGTTCCCCTAAACAAAAGGTCTTTCCGCTCACTTATGCTGACCCGATGCCATGAGCCCAGTTATGACGACTTTCGGTAAAGTGATTTTTCTAACGGCATTCACCCACGCATGGTATAACTCTGGATCTTCGGTGTAAGAAAATGAAAGGGAACTGTATGAACTGTATGTCTCTTTTCCCGGGAGGCTTGGTTGTGGCAGTCCACAACTGCACTGTGGGCCATTTTTGATTATATGAAAAAACGGTTAGTGATTTTTAAGCACAGAGTATTAGCATATTATCTCCTTCCCTTATTCCTCATTACTGTTTTTTCTTCCTTTGTCCTTTTTTTTTTTCTTTCAGTCTTTCATTAACTGTTTTAGAGCAACTGTTAATCTACTTTTTATCAGTTTTCTTCTCGTCCTGTCCATTCAAGTCGTCGTTTTCCTCTCAATTCGTCTCTCGTTCCTTTATTTTATCGTTATGTCCTGTGTAGTCTTGTCTCGTTTTGCTTCAGTATCACTTGCTTTGCCTGTCAGTCCCTCAATCTTCTCGTCCTGTTTCATCATTTTGCTACTCCTCAGTATTTTTTCTCTAAGTACGTTTGGTAGTTCCTTTCCGTCCTGTACAGTTTCGTTAATTCTCTTTTCCCTGCTTGCAGTCTGCTTTAATCCCATCTTCTTGAATGATATTCAACAGGATTTGAATTAACGAAGTGCCTTGCAAGCTAAAACAAATTTACAAAAAAGCATAACGGCGAGAAAGAAAAGAGCGGCAGTGATGATGATGATAATGATAAAGATAATGATAATGATAATGATAGTAATTTGTTCCGTGCAGTGATGAATGCAATGATGTAAAGTATTGTTTGTAGGCGAACGCTAAGCTTATCCCGTCCTTGTAGATGGAAGAACAAAACCCCTGCCATCCAGAAAGCTAACGAAAACTCCAGATAGTCGAACTTGGCTGGAAGCGGAAGTACTTTGTACCACATCAGAAGATCCACAACACTGCTGAGCCCGAAGAAGGTGTACATGGTTGCGTGGCCGTAATTCCGCAAGTTCTTTGCCAAACACTCTCCGTTATCGCTCGGCTCGGTTTTGCTTTAGACTGGCTAATTTAAAGGTATTTGTCTTCATTTGTCTTTTAGTTTTAGGGTTTCCATTAGTGATGAAAGACATAAGTTTTCATTTGTTTATAGTGATGAATTTTAAGGAAACTTAATTTTGTGATACCTACGGTATCCCACACTAATGTCATCGGGTTGTCAGTGTGATAAGTTGCAAAGTTTGCAATGTATTGTGGACAATGTATCCCACTCATGTACCCTTTGAATATACCCATTCTTATTAATTTCCTTTATTGCTATTAAATAAAAATGAAGGGGAGGGTGAGAGTGGGGAAGCAGGAAGTGGGAAAGAGGCATAGGGGAGGAGACACAGGGGAGGAGAGAGGGAGGGAGCGAGAGCGATTTTTACAAGGGGGTTGAAAAGGAGACAAGTATAAAGAGGAAAATTGGGGGGGGGGGGGGATGGTGGGAGTGGAAGTGAAGGGGATCGCTTTAGGCCCGGGCATTCAACTAAGACCAATGATTTGCACGGATACTTTGGTGGTTCTTTTTAGTATTTATTCAGAATATTTCCCTTCAAAAAAGGGGCGGGGGTATTAAACTTAACAAAACTTTATTATTTATATAGCACAAAAATATGAGTATATGATCTAATGCGCTTTACGTGACTTTAAGTCTAATTAAATGATGAATATATGTGGGAGCACTACCATGTAAAGCTTTGAATGCGTATACAACCAATTTAAACATTATACATTAAAACAGTATTTAAACATTATTGATAGTAATGCAAATCTCAGGGAATAGTAAATAAGGAAATTTAAACAAAGTCATTTCAATGTTCGGACCGCAAAGAACAACAGAATGCATTTTGTAATGTGGCTTGTTTGAATGCTGTGCAAAGAGAACATGCTGCTCTCCGACGTTCCGGCATTTCTCACGCCATGCTAATAAGCTTAGTGATCCCTTTCCGTGAAACTATGAAGTGTTGAATTGAATATGCAAGCGTGTGGGGGTGATAAAATCTACGTCATAAAATATTAAACTATCCACTCCTGAAGCATATCTTGATCGTGTTGTCTTTTTTTTAGTTCTTGCCATTGCATTCTCTCTTTATGTACTTCTTGCAATCGTTCATGTCGTTCCTTCATGGCCAAATATAGTCTATTGCCAACATTGCTCATATTTTGAAAAGAAGCACTGGATTTTCCCAACAGTTTCATAAGAAATGCGAAATCTCTCGATGATTGAAAAGAAGTACCTGAGATCGTTTTGCACCATAACGGCTCCCATTCTATTATTACAAAAGCCCAGTGAACAGCTGCCGTTAAGAAGACTAAGTTAAATACTAGAAGAACGCTGAATGACCATACCATAATGTCATAATACCTTGCAATCGAACGAATGCATTCAAAATGTTCGTTCCCTGTCAAGAAAAGAGCTTTTTCAACACGACACTGAGACCAGTTACTTGAGCGAAAGTATAATATTTTATTTAGAATCAGGAAAGCAATCACTACCACCGTACCGAACGCACATCGCAATCTGTAGTGTAAAGTAACAGAATTAATGCTTTTGTGCGAATAATCCTCACTTTCATACTGCTCCTTAAAATAAACTATTTTCTGACTAAAAGTACACACTTTGATTTGCAATTCACGTGTGTCAAATTCATAAAGCCTAGGTCTTCTCACCAGATCCTCATATGCCTGAATTTCGAAGTGGTTGAAGTCTGAAAGCAAATTTTCAAAGTGACTCAAAGCGCAGGACGTTTTCGTGTACTTCCGCCAGAAGTTAAAAATGACCAGCAAAACCAAAGTCTCGCCAAAGAAAAATACTGAGAAAAATGCAGGAAACGCTGATATCTGTGCATAACATTCATAATCAACATAATCGTATTGTCGTCTATCGTCCATGGTTGTAAGGGCCACTGTTCCACTGGGTCGTTCCTTTCGTGGTAGCTTCAATTTACTGCATAATTTTAAAGCATCATAGGAAGCATTTTCATTCCCAGCTGACTGATTCCTTTCATAGCCTGTACAGTCAACAGTAGGTAAACATACCAAATGGTCTTTAGTGGTCTGTAACCCAATTGCCGTCAGAGACAGGATCATCATAGCGGCTGTTACATAATAGATGCATACATCCCACCAGGGGGTCAGCAATTTAGTTGGTAACTCAGATTCGGGTTCCCTTACATCCATCTCCTGTTTTGTAGTACGACTGTTCTGTTAAAGAAAAAGAGTAGTACATAATCAATGCCTATTCAAAAAAAATAAAATAAAATAAATAAATAAATAAAAAATAGATAAATGATAAATAAATAAATAAATAAATAAAAATACATTTGTTGGTGTTTGCATTTTATAACGTGTGGATTCCTTGTTTATAAGCGGCCAAGCAACTTTAACACATTTGAGTTCAGTACTAATAAGAGAGAAGCGGTCAGAAGACCGGAAAGGCGATCACACACTTGCCGGCGAGTAGCCACTTGGGAGAAGGGAGGAGGGGAAGAGAGATTACTAACCCTTTTCGCACCAAGTGGATATGTGTGGAGATCCTCTTCCCCATAGATTTAATGAAGTTTCTAAAAATATGTTAGGGTTTGTTGGGTTCTGTTTTAACGAACAAGAATGACAAGCATTTTTGTAAATGTGTTCTTTTTTCTGCCTAATCAATTATATCCCTATTGGTATGCAAAGGGGTTAAAATTTCTAGCAATCACCGAAAGTCGAAGAAACAAAATTGACAGCCACATTGCGAACAAATGTCTTGAACGAGACTCAGTTTTGAAGTGCTGGAATTTCATTATCTGTATGATTTGTACGGCTTCCAAACCGTTATCACCTCTTTCAAAAAATGATATTTTCTAGGTCTATTTTCTGAAATAATTTAGATTTCATTTGTTGGAGTGCTTTACCAACAGCTCAGTGACAGACAAGAAATGGTGGCGTTGGCCTAGGGAATAGATTGAAGCTTTCTGAGACCAATTTGAACAATGCGATCCAAGAGTAGTTTATATTTTGTTTTCTCTTACTTTAGTTTTAATTATTTTATTTTTAAATCAAAATGAGAAAAACAAGCTTTATCAACCACTTTTTTTGTGCGTTGTTTAATTCTTTGAAAGATGACCGAATTGTGTTTCACTTGCATTAATTTCAATAATCTCCAAAAAATCCAAAAGACGCAACCTTATTAATGCTTTATCTGCAAATTAATTATGTTTCGGTTCTTCAGTAAGTATTGACCGTATTCGCATATGCAGTTGAACCTCACAATAACGCACCGAAGGGACGAAGCAAAGTATCCGTATTAGGGAGATGTCCACATTATGGAGGTCAAAAGTATGAAGACATATTTACAACCCCAATACCGACAAACCGTGCACATTTAGCGATAAATAACTCAAAATTGTGTTAAGCATCTTTAACATCAAACTGAATTCACGGTTTCTCGCTTGTTTGTCAATTATATCGCCTCATATCATTCTTCTACACCTGAAACGTTTTAACACAGCCGAAGAAGCACAATGTCTTATAAAGTTAAGTGACTCTGGGTATGCGATACATCGCAAAAAACAACCGGCAGGATGTGTTTTTGAGTGTATTTGTTTATTCATTTGTTTATTTAATCGCGTCCACCATAACTACTGGGATAAAGACTAGGATAAAGATACATTTCAACAAATAACAAGAATGAAAGACGACACACAACAGAGAGAGGCTCCAAATTAAGTGTGCCCGTAAGAGACACAAAAAATAAGTACGCATTGCGTACGTACATAACTGTCAACTGAGCTGCGTTTTGTTTTCCAGGACGTAATATGTCAAATACTAAACCCAGAAAGATTGAAGAAAATAAAGGGGAACCGAGATACATTGGCTTCGAAGCTGACATCAAGTTCAACTTCTTGTTCACAGCAAATTTAAGCTTGTAATAGTTTTCTATTGTTTTTCTTTCCGTTGCGAGGAAATTACTGTTGAATGTTTTTTTCAATGCAGGCAGAGAAGTTGACCGGGTCTTTGAAAGTGAAAACATTATGGTCAACTACTGAATTTTTTCCTTGTTTATTTGACTTGCAGAATGTCTGTGGAATGTAAGCTTGCGTGACGATATCCGTAGTCGTGAAAATAATGATTTTGATTAAGAATTCAAATACGTCTGTTTATTTGACAATAACATACTCAAACAGTTTTCATTGTCTTTTCATTAAGAAAATTAAGAAAGGAAAAAGGCGACCAGTGGGGCACGAACAAAAATCAATTGTTGTAATTCAAGAAAACCGTACATTAGTTTGGTAATTCATGCACGCGCTGCAGGCCTACAAATCTTTCACTCACTCACTCACTCACTCACTCACTCACTCACTCACTGTTTCAGAACAGAAAAGACTTCCTAAATGCAAAATAATTAAAATAATAATTTTATACCAATTGTATTACAAGTAATTGTATGATCTTTTTAGTTAATTAGTTATTCTAGTAGATATCATCACCTTTATTGTAACGAGACCGATACCTCCCTTTGGAGAGTAAGGCGCAATAAAGATATACTGTTTACTGTTTACTGTTTTACTCACTCACTCACTCACTCACTCACTCACTCACTCACTCACTCACTCACTCACTCACTCACTCACTCTCTTAGATAGCCCCGATGACAATATGGTAGTGCACTTATATATAAGTGCAGTACCACAAAAACAGATCACAGAAACATTTAATATAAAAATCCTATCCCGCAAAAGAAGAAAAAGACTCAATAGCAGCAGTTGCCGGCATATTTCTTTGCCCTTTCTTTGATAACTGTCAGCGTGGGTTTCTTCAGGGTTGCTCAACAGTCACCCAGCTGCTGGCGTTTTTGCAAAACAATGGCTTGGAGATAACTTTGCAAAGTTGGTCAGCTAGTTTAGATTCACTTTGCGAAAAATTGGACACATGCATAACTTCCACCAAAGCCTCGCTAAAATATTTGTATTTTGAAGCTGCCAATTGTCCATAATAAAGAAGTTAAGTTTATTTGAAAGCCCTTCTATCATTATCGGAAGTGTTTAGGTTGCTTTCAGCGAATATTTGACAGGCATGGTGGTTTACCCAATAGTCTCTCGTGTAAAAACATTTATGGTCTTCTATTTGCCCTGCCTTGCGCTGCTCCGTTGTGTGCCGGTTTCTGGGAGCCTGTTGTTGGTCACCCGATCAACCGGTGGGCCACGGTGTGGGGCAAATCTCGTTTCAAGCTCATTGAGAATAACAAAAATGATCTTTTGTGGCTGCTTTTGCATAATGCGGTTCAGGTTTGGTATAGCCTCAAGTCGTGGGGTTGTATTGCCTCCGACCGCTGTGCTGTGTTCTCGCCCAGAGACCAGTGAGCATTGTTTTGTAAATTGTCCTCGTGCGGTCCGTGTGTGGAACTATTTCTCCCCTTTTCTTTCCCGTCTCCGGGGTTTTCCTTTTGTTCTTTCCTTTAAGTCTGTTTAAGTCTGTTATGTTCCCGTTCACCGATTCCTCCCCCTCCTCCTCGTTTCTCCAGGTTGTTCTGTTTATCGCTATCTCCTCGCCTCAATTTTGCTCTCTGTGTGGAAGGCCCGTAATTTTGCTACTTTTTGCAACCGTGTCTTGAGTTCCCGTAATATTGTTAACATGATTAGGGATCTTCGGCCACGCATTTGTGTGCGCCTGTCGGTACCGTTAAGAGTGTTTGGGAGGCTGGTAATTTCCTCTGCTCTGTAAATAGCTTTGGTGTTGTCGTCATTCATCTCCGTTAGTTTTTGTACATATTAATTATTATAAATGCGAACTTTTGTCTACAGTTTCCGTTCCTGCTATCTGATCGCGACTCTATTGATTAGGTTTGCACGTGCAACCCTGTGTGTTCGCCTCATTTGGTTGTAATTGGTTTCCAGCGTGCGAAATCGCATGTTAATTTCACATACTTGTTAATAGTTTCGCGTAACCCTCTTGTGTAAACAGCTTTTACGCTGTATAGTCTCGGCTAGTTTAGGTGGAATTTAATTAGTTTCCCTCTTGTAATCTTTTTAATTTCATCCCGTAAAGCATAGTTTGGGTTCAGCCCTTTAGCCGCGGTGTAAATAAACATTTTATGCAAAAAAAAAAAAATCGACCGAGTGCAATGGTTGTGCGCATGCGTGATATGTTGGCCACACCGGGTTGATGTTAGCGTGTCACTTGCTTTTATTGTTGTTTCAATTTCGGCAGTGATGGGTAATTGACAATCGGCAGTAGGTTTCCTTGGGAGTGGGGTTTTAAACCAAAAACCTTTCAAAAGGGGGAAGGAGGTCACGTCAATTTCATGTCTAATTTCATGACAAATATCACCTACTCTTTTTTTCCCCTTTCCTTAACACTATTGGCCATTTCGGAAAATACCACAATACTCTTTGTTTGTCCCCCCAAATTTTGCATAAGTATTGTTTTAGCCTTTCTCTTGGGACCATTGTAAGTCCGAAGAGAAACTGGAAACAATGCTTATGCAGAATCTGTGGGGACAAACAAAGAGTATTATGGTATTTTCCGAGGTGGCCTATATAGACCAGTTCACGCTCTTGAGTGCATCATGGGTAATCAGGGCAAGATGGAGAGAAATTCAAAGGTTTGTAAGGAAGTTCAAAACAATGATCAGAAGTATTCATAATATGCATTTTTTTCCCAAAACAGAAGATATGCGCTCAAAGGTGCGGCAGAATAAATTTGGAGAGAATGGCTGTTGTATAGATTATTATTTTATTAAAACGAGATTCTGCCATGCATTTCGTGTAATTCCAAAGTCAAAAAATTAGAAATATTTAGGAATTCCAAAGAACTGATACCAAGTCTATTTTATCTCAGTTGTGAACATGAACTTATTAATTTGTTTGGTTTTTGAAGGCGAAATTTTATAAAGTAGAGTCAGGTACAATATATTTCGCTTTCAAGAGGGTGCTAATGGGGGTACCCAATTGTCAGTTACCTACTAATTTTTCGGCTAATTGTCAGTTAACTACTTATTTTAGTTATCTATTAACTTTTATTATCTCACAGAGATAATAATTGATCGAGGGTGCTAATGGGGTTAACAGTTAACGGACAATTGGCCAAAAAAATAGTAGTTGACGGATATTTGGCCAAAAAATTAGTAGTTAACTGATAAATGAAAAGTTAACAGTTAAGTGTGATAGTTAGCTCCCAGACCCCAAACGGGTGTAATTCCCCCATAGGCCGTTGTGGTCAGAAAATAAAACGAAAAGCACATGGTTAAAATTAATGTTTGTAGATTTGATTGTTTTGCTCGCCGCTTCGCGGTAAAACCGGCTCTTCTAAGCTCTATCGAGGTCGAGAGTTACAAAATTGGTGGTCTGTGAGAGGCAGTTCCGGCGATAGATGCGAAGGAGCTCCTGGTTTTACGTGGGAATGTCACCAGATGTCATCGAGTAAGCTTGTTGGTTTCCATCGAGTGAACTTTGCAGCATTGACAACACGTCCCGTTCGGATGGCTAACTGTTTGGGAATTAATTTCAAAGCGGCAAACTGAGAGTGACTTTGGCATTTTCGAGGTAAGAGTCCTAAAGTCTTTAAGTTTGAGTGGATTATTGCGACGAGATTTACTGTGGAAGACTGAGTTGATTCAAACGCGATTATTAGAAATTCAAGATGGCGGAGGAGCTTTAATTACGAATTCACACTGAACTCTGTAAAGCAACCGTCGAAGGTACAACATTAGTGGCAAAACAATTAAAAATAAGTGACTCCGAGGTAAAAGACAAAGGGAAATTCTCGATTATCAATAAAATTGGAAATGTCATTGAAGAGCAATTAACTGGATTGGCCGATGAGGACAAAGTTGGCTTTCTTCAGCCTATTGCCGAAATTTTAACTGATTTGCCGCCACCTCTTGAGGAACTTGATAAAGACAAGAGCGAGTTACTTATTCTAAAGAAAGAGATTGAAGCGCTTAAACTTATGCATGAGCAGATATCCAAGGAGGCTGGGGTCAAAGAGGGTATTACCCAGGTTAAACAAGAGCAGGTTAATTTGCAGTCAGGTGATGGTGTGTCCCCCTTCCAGTCCCTCATTGAGTCCACAAGTGTACTTAGACGTCAGTTCAAAATAGTAGGCCAGATTGGAGACCCAGATCAAAAGGATAAGTTGAATTACAACTCATTACGGAGACAGATTGATACAGGTGTTGAGCAAAAGTACAAGGAGCATGAGATTGTGGATGGGGTTATTCGCGCCATCAGCCCAGGGCTTGTTTTAAGAAGTTATCTAGAATCCCTACCAAACCGGGCAAAAACAGAACTTCAAGAACTCAAGGCTGAGGTGGAAGCATTGAAGACGGAGGTTAAGAGTAGATCAGAAGCGAATGCCCAACCAGTCCGGCAGGGAGGAAACAGTTGGAGTTATGGAAGGGATTGGGAACGACGGGAAGCAAGACCCCGACCATCCAAATGCCAGTCCTGCTTTGAGAAATGGGAAGAACGGTGTAACCACTGTTTTAATTGTGGGAGCGATAGCCACTATGCCATTGGTTGCCGACAGGATCAGTCACCAGGACAGAGATCGCTAAACGAGAGACGGCTACTTGTGCGGGACCAGAGGTAGCCGAGCGCCCACATGTGTCCCACCAATGTAACTGCTGCGC
>JALIRR010011316.1:0-5000 GCA_023091755.1 Montipora sp. Colony 1 RG-2022
ACACCATAGTTCATCTTTGATCCTCCATCATCTGTGCCGAAAATATATCAACGCCAAGAACACTTTCTTGTTTCAAATTCTTTCATTCGTTCCGAAACGCTCACGTATCCCCGGGGAGCGCTTTAAGTTGGCACACGGGGCCAGTCGCTTTTGAGTGGGCCTACAGATCCTGGCAAACTCAAACGTAGAAAATAAACCATTTGAAAACGTTGATACTTGAAGTCTAGTGTCTAGGGTCATGTGCCGCGGAAAGCATATGATTGGATGATAAGAAAACGCGGGGTGAACGAAAACGCTGATGACCATAATGACTAACGCGCAATTGGATACGAAAACATTGAACTGAGCTGTCAACCGAACACGTTCGCTCTGCTTTTCGAGAAAAGTAAAGTCTTAAAGTTCTTCTTCTTTTTTCACTTATGGTTATTTGCTACAAGTTTGTTGTCTCAAAAATGATCAATCGATAACCTCCAAATCGACTATCGCATCGAAATTGACGAACTTTGCGTTTTAATTTTTAATGTATTGCAAAATAAATATTTAAATCAGAAAACGCAGCAAGTCAAACAAAAGCCCAAAAGAAGAGAAGAATTCGCTCGACGTTGCAAATTTGATATCTTTCAAAACTATTTTTTCCCATTTCTTCAAATATGTCCAAATAATTACAATTAAAAGGTTTTATGAGAAATCCATTGTCCATTGAAACAAGTGTTGCGAAGTTCATCGTAACCAGCGTCATGTGCCAACCAGATGTCGATTGGTTGTCGAAACAAAATAACCTTTTGTTCCAGTGCTTGGATAAATTTGAATATCATCAAGAATATTTGTAAACAGTCGTATGTATTTGTCGCTTTCGCGACACCTTAAATTGCTTACACTCGTGGACCTCAGAAATCTGCATTCAGCATCCGGAAATTATTTTCTCCCCCTTAACTTCTTTTCCCCTGGGGTAAAAAAAAAAAAATGTGAATGCTTCGTTCACAGTGGAAGTGCACGAGGCAAGTTCACCGACCCCTCTTCAATATGCCAAGAGAGGTTTAGTGGAGAAAGACAAAGGAAAGTGGGTGATAGGCTAATTCTTTCACATTCATTGCAACTTGTTCCTATTGTTTTTGTCCTCTCTCCTTCACTATCAAGCTGAATATTGATTTTTCGAAAATGGCCTATTATTCCGAAAAGAAAACAACATTTCAAATAAGACACAACGTCGGCTAAACTAACTACTGCCGGCTGGAGGCAACAAGTTATCAACTGCAGTACGTGATACACTTGACCTCGGGTCATCCCTTATTCAACGCCCCAATTTGAGGACCACGCCGTGCCGTGCATGCCACCCACAGAAATTTCTTCATTTCTGTTCAGGGGATTTTTACCATTAGAGACTCTTTTTTTTTTTGTAAGAACGTTTTTTTTTTATAAAAACATTCAGGCTGAGATAAATAAAAAAATTAAGAACATTCCCAGTCTGCGAGTTGGTTAAGAGTTTTTGTACATGTTGTTGTTGTTGTTGTTGTTGTTTTGTTTCTGTCGGTAGTATAAAAGCGATAAAAGGAATGTAAAACTAAAGAAGAGAGACGTGATCTTCGAACTTATCTGGTCTATTAGAGACACCTGCAAAAATTCAGGTGGTTTTAACGCGATTCGAACCCATGACCTCTATGAATGGGTGTATTGTTACATGCCTCGCCCTTCAAATAAACAAAATAGTTGCCGGGTATGCTGCAGTTATTCCACCGTCTGAATAATCAATTAGTTTCGGTTTTTATACGGCCCTAACTGTTGAATTTTCCAGCCGGTTAGCCAATTAACACTGTCTACGCAGGCAAAGCCGGAAGAGGACATTGGGGAGTTGAATCCAAAACATTTCCTGAACCGCTTCGGGCGCTTTTTGATTCGGAAAATAGTCGATTCGGAAAATAGTCAATAGTCAAGAGGCCTTCTTTATTCAAGAACTTGAGCCAGCTTTCAACGTCAACGTCGGAAGTGAAAAGCTGATGCTTTATTAATCTTTTCTGTTTTTATTATTATTATAATTATTATTATTATATATTTTACTGTTAAGTATTTGCTTAATCTAGGTTCCAGTCCCCTCATCCGATTTGTTATATATAAATAGCTGTTTTAAATTTCAACGGTTACTTTTGAAAATGTATGTAGAGCACATACGAAACGTCAAGTCATTATCAAAATGAAAAAGTTCAATATGTTTATCACTGCTGTTTGTGTCTTATTTTTGATCAAACTACGATGGCCCAAGAACAAAAGTATTTACGATTCAATTTGTTTTCGCTTCGCGACTCGGGCAATTTTGGAAAATTTCCAAACACACAAGTGCAATTAATCCTTAATAGTACGAGGACTCATGCGATTACTTTTTTATCAATAAAGGGCAAGCCGTCTCTTGATTACCAAAAATGCCCTCGATTACCAAAAATGCCTTCGATTAAGAAAAAATGCCCTCTGTCTCAGCCAATCAGCGCTCAGTAATTTTGCTCTTTATTGATAAGTTAGGAAAGCAGCATGTGGAGGTGTTGTGGTGATTATTCTTTATAATTGGGAACTCCAACGTGGAGGAAGGCTTGCTACTTTCGAAAACCAAGGTGCTGAAAAGAAACATGTTTATGTCTAAACGTCTTGTTTATATTCGACGCCCACCAATTCATAGGATAAACATTCGCTGATAACTACACAATGCACCTCCAAATTTTACCGTCAAACAACTAAGGGTTATTTTAAGGTAATGTAGGGGAGTATTTAAGGCGAATAAGTTTTACCAGAAGAACATTAACTTAAACGGGAGCGTCTATCTCCTCCAATTTTTCTCGAGTATTAAAATTAATTTTTAGGAACAGGTTTTTTCCCGCGAAAAATAGCCTTTTTACCACAATTGCTTGTAATCTCGCAATCTGATAGGCTAATTTGCCGTTGTCGATAGGAGTCTAGACAACGCTGTACGCGTCATTACTTCAACAGTGAGCGTGCTGAATTCCCCAAGGGAGGCGTTTATAAATAAATCTACTCTGGAAAGAGTTGACTCCGAGGGCAAGTTGGAAATAGAGGCTCCCCTTTATGGGCTCATGGGTTTATTCTTTTCGTATTGTTATCAGCTATTTTTTCAGCCCCGCTCGCCGCTGTTGCTGCACTCTGTTTTTTATAAGAATATATTTTATAAGAACATCAAGGCTGAAATTTGCGAAATTTTAAGAATATTTTAAGAATAAAGCCCAGGCTGAGATTTTGAAAAGCGATAGATATAATTTTGTGTGTTGAAACATCTTTAAATACAATACAATTTTATGTTTTTAACTTATTCCTTTCTCTGAACGGCGAAACTAGCCAAAAAACGAAAAAACCTGCACTCGCTATATAGCAAAATGTTCAACGCCAATGACAGTTCGATGAACTGTACATGTAATACATATGTGCAGTATTCAGCGCAAAAGACATAAACTAAACCGCAAAAAATTATTATGACAAATTCTTTCTTACCTAGCGAAAACAGATCTGTAGATACCAAGCACTTGTAATTGATACCCCAATAAATTCTAAAACGGAAATGTCATAAGCTATAATTGAAAAATAATACAAGAATATTTTCAGCGAAAAATCGGCAGACAGTTGACAAGGTATTAATTTAACTCCCTTTGAGAACAAAGAAAACCTAGGCTCGATTTCCGCCGCTCACTCGTGTTCGGGTATCCTCCCGAGAAGAGACGGCTGGACGCGTGAGCGATAGATTGTGTCTGTGACGTAAATTCAAAGTATAAGTTATGCGAAGTTAATAGTTGCGGAGAAATAGCATTAGACATCACAAAAACACTGATTTTAAGAAAACAGAAATTACATAACAATGCTTAAAACGTCTGTGCGAAGTTTCCAGATGATACGAGCTTGAGTTTGTGGTTAAATGATCGATGTGAGTTTGAATTCAACCGGCGAATCATCAACGAAATCTTCGGCTGCTTTAGCTCTCAGTCGACCTCATCGGCCCCCTCGTTTTGCCAGCAATAAACTCAGCAGTACTTTCAATTGATCTTGAGGAATTTTACCTGCTCTTACATTAGCCAAGTATGAGGAGAAAATTGAAATAGCAATGGATTTCAAAAACCGTATTTTGACCTTGGCGCCAACTGGAAAATCAGTGAAGTTTGCGAACTCAGGCGGTAGAAAACGACACGATTCCCATTCTCCACTGAGCTTCTCAAACACTTTTCGTTGTCGCAATCTTGGATGTTTCCTATCTTAAAGCACTGTAAACCTCGAACAGACCGGGTCAAAAGGAGATTACACGTCACCATCGGAACAGGAAACAGGAAGGGTTCAGTTTCAACGAATATTTACAGTGAGGGTGTATTTTTACATTCTGATCTACCATACGCGATTAAAGTAAAACTACTTTTTACCAGTGAAATAAACTGTCCTCTGGCAGCTGTAACCCACAACGGAAGCCCTTTAAGTCCCTAATCTTCCGAAAAAAGAAACAATCGATCAAAAGTTCGTCAATGAACGATAGTTCGAAATCGAGATTGATTAATGAGACTCGAAATCCAAGGACGAGTAACAACGTTTTCGTGAAAACAGCACACGAATAAAGGCTAGGCCGCGCTAAATCTTGGACTGTGAAAAAGCTTCCGCGCGCCTTCGGCATGTTTCGCGCCACCTTGCTGTCTTTCGTAACTTTCTCATTGAGTCAAGAGTTAAGCGTAACGTCTCGCTCCACTAATCCACTAATGGGGAGCTTACGAAACGAGGACGGCGACGGCAACGAGGACTTCATTTTAAAATACGAGTTCGCGTTATTCGTATCACTACGAAACTATTTCATGTCGTTTCGCGTTAAAAATGTGTAGTAACTGTCGAGGAATTAAACTGGTATGAGTGAGTTGGAAGCGTAGAGAGAGAACTGAAAATTTATCGTCATGTGCTAACGTCCTCCACAGAACCTTGAATTTGATCATTTCACGTCGTCATTTAGGAGATGACGGCAGAGAAATGTACCA
>JALIRR010011316.1:10000-12287 GCA_023091755.1 Montipora sp. Colony 1 RG-2022
TCTCCAAAAGTGCCCGGACCGGAGAGCACTGGTACCGAGTCTGAACCAGATCTTGTCTGGTTAGATATTCCTATCATACTACTTGAAACAGCGGCAAAGTGAGATCTCCAGCCCGCGAGCGGGCTCTTATAATTTGTCGGCTTTGAGAATTCACAGACGTTTTAAACCCTTTCAACAGGTATAACGATAATCAGAGAGCTCAGGATGCTATGAATTTGACTCTCTTTCATTGGGGTATACACGCCTGGATCGTGTACGTTATCGTTGGACTTCTCCTTGCCTTTGTTGGTTACAAAAAAGGCCTTCCTATGACCATTCGTTCTTGCTTCTACCCTCTTATCGGAGACAAGATATTCGGTTGGATGGGCGATGCAGTGGATATCCTGTCAGTAGTTTGCACCATGTTTGGCGTTTGCACCAGTCTTGGACTCGGCTGCATCCAGATGAATACCGGCTTCAACCGCGTTTTTGACAAGATCGAATTCTCTAAAACGAATCAAATCATCATCATTTGGTGCGTGACAGCCTGTGCGACTGCCTCAGTTGTCAGTGGCCTGAAAGTTGGAATTCGACGGCTAAGCGAGATCTGCTTCACCATTGGCATGTTCATCATGTTGATTGGCTTCTTCTACGAGGACACTTGGCACATACTCAATGTTTACGTTCAAAGCATTGGATACTACATCCAGTGGATCGTCCAACTTGGCTTCCACACAGATGCATTTGCTCAACTCGGAAACGCACCAGACGGAAAACAGGCGCAGTTTTGGATGAACGATTGGACGATCTTCTACTGGGGCTGGTGGATCGCATGGTCTCCTTTCGTGGGTATGTTTATCGCCAAGATCTCAAAAGGTAGAACCATCAAACAATTCATTAATGGTACAATGACAGCTCCAATTATATATTCGTTTCTGTGGTTTTGCATCTTTGGCAGTGCAGGCTTGAAAATGGAAAGAGATGCCGAGAGAGCAAACATCACGTGTTCATCTGCCCTTGGAGGAAGGAACAGTACAGAGTCGATGAACGGACTGTACCGGTTATCGTGTAGACAAACGAACGAGATGTGGTTTGACGTAATGGGCCAATATGGTGATCTTGGAATGTTCCTCTCAATCGTGTCTCTCATTGGAATCATCTTCTACTTCGTCACAAGCTCCGACAGCGGTTCCTTAGTGATTGATTGTCTCTCCGCCAACGGTGATCCGGATCCTCCTATCATCCAGCGTGTATTTTGGGCCTTAACCGAAGGCGCATGTGCCACAGCTCTGCTCTATGCGGGAGGCCCAAGCGGACTAAAGGCTCTTCAATCAATGTCCATAGCATCAGGTGTCCCTTATACTATTCTACTGTGCTTCATGTGCGTGGCATTGTGGAGAGCAGTTAAGATGGAAGCTGGTGACCTTGATCAGCACGGTCCAAAGTTCAGCACTGGTCTATTAGATGTAATAAGCAATCCGACGTTCTCAGGCATCGGTAAAGTACTTTTGGCTGCCGTCGCCCCATGGTATCCGATGGGAAGAGCTGCTTACAAACTTGGTGGATCAAAAGACCGGCAATGGCTCTACATGCTCATTCTGGCAGTTCCGTTTTATCTTTGGATTTTACTGTTATGTCTGGAATCTGTCGTTGCTGGCCTATCCTACGTTGGGTGGGCTGTGCTGTTTGGGTTCTTCGCGTATGGCACAGCCATTCGCAATGCCATGCGGGAGAAGTACAACATATACGGAAACATGGTTGAAGATTTCTTTGCAGTGATGTTAACGTACCCTTTTGCTGCTGCTCAGATGGAACATCACGTCAATCATATCGATAGTATCGACCTGGGTGGAAAACGTTCTGCAAACGGTGCATCAAGCCATGAAATTGATCTGTGTGAGGTTCACACAAATACCGTGGCTGAAAACGGCAGTGGCATGGAGACGAGACATACCAACGGCGCGATCTCCACTCCAAAAACTAAAAATGATGCCGCCCCGTCGAAATTTGACCAGCCCTCTATTGTGGTAGCTAATCTAACGCACACTGATGAGAACCCTCCTCCTTATGAGGATGCGAAGTTATAAATAAGGCCAAGATTTTTAAAATAGTCAACTGAAGTCACTTTTAACTATTGAATATCTTTCGAGAGCTATCCCTTCTACTATTTTTATTAAAACCAATTAGTGGTCTATTCATTTGTTTTATTTATAGAATATACATTGCGAGCCATTTTAGTACGAAATGAATTTTTCAAAAGATTCTGATTTATTCTGTACCACATATTAAGTAGCAAAATTTGGGCACC
>JALIRR010011317.1:0-5000 GCA_023091755.1 Montipora sp. Colony 1 RG-2022
ATTAAAGAATACTGTTTAATATACATATTTATATTTTTAAATCAGAAGAAGCAAAAATTGAAGTCGTTAGCGAATTGACAGGTCAATAAGACAGGTAATGATAAGCCTTACAATTATTTTCAAGAATAATAATTATTGTTAAGACTTCACAATCTTAAATAACTCTCTTGGAAAATTACAAGATGACATGCATTTTGTTTGGGGTGAGGAGATTAATATTTTTTATTAATGAAAGTAAAAGGCAATGATGAAAACCGACCGAGCTAGATCTCTCTGTGCACCACTAGCTGAAGAGTGTGGAAGGGATGGGAAAGAATATGGATTACTGCAGCTGCAGGTCTATTAAAATAAAACACAGGTTACATTCCACAGGTGAGTGTACATGTCACCGTGCTGCAGACAAATAAACAACACCAAAAGTGTCTGCTAGCGCTAATCACTCAACAAAAATGTTGATTATTGGAGCAGCGACCTCTAGTCTTGACCTGTGGAATGTGACCTGTATTTAACAGACCCGCCTTCATTGCAGCTGTCACACGAGTCAACAGCACCACATACAACTGCTAAATCAACCACATCAATAGTCTATGAACCCCGTTGAACAATTTTATAATTTGTAACACAATCTGACACATGGTGAAAACATTGAACAACAGTAACAATACCTGATGTAGATCACCGTGCAACGTGAAAAAACGGCGAATTATTTTTGACTGTTATGCTTGTTAATTTGCGGCTGCTTCTTACGGAACAGCTACAATTTTGAAAATGATTTAAACACGAATTCTGTTCTCCTTCTGGTGCTCCTCACTAGCCGCCATCTTTCTTTTGACATTAAACCAATTAGAGTTCATGTGAGAAAAGCACCAATCAGCGATCTTTTTAGTTCACTGTGTGCCAGGGTCTTGTCAAGACCCGCCGCCATATTGAAAGCCGAGAAGACCCTGGGTACGAGGTTGATATCTCAGTGTTTCTTTGGCGTCTGCGACCTTTAGACTCGTAGCTGCTCATCTTACTGGTCACACCATTGGTTGACCTTTTAGCTTGTAGAAAGTCTGGTTCTGCAGTAAGTTCGTTTAGTTTTACGTTGACCGTCATCAAGTTAAGTAAAGAACGGTTGTGAGAGTCAAGTTCATCCTACTCCTAGCCTTTACTGTGTGGGACATATATGTAAGTTTCTTTTCTTTGTTGTTTTGTCAGCTCCCGTTGGAATTAGACCTGTGAGGAGTAATCATTTAGTATTGTTTTTGATTCATTTTTTCGGAGTGCATGCTTCATATGTTCCTGTTGAAATTTAAACTGCAAGTGCTTAAGCGCACCGTCGTAGTTATTTAACATGTAGTTTTGCTAGTGTTCCTATTAAGTTGTAGTGTTTGCATTTATGTTTTTTTTTGAGCGGAACACTCAGTTTTATTGAATTTGTTGTAGTGGTTCTTGGGTTACGCCCCCAAGTTGCAAAGGTCGTATTTTTTTACCTTTCTTTGTTTTTCCTTCCTTTTATTCTTCAGTTATCAATTTAGTTGTATCCTAATCCTTTAATTTTCAGTTTACGAGAATCATCGATTTGTTGGGACGAAATAAATATTTAGAACTTTCACCGCCTTCGATCTTTGATCTCCGTAAAGTACTTCTTGAATTTCGGTGACACGTCTTCGATTTATCTTGATAGTCGCCGAAGCCACTCACGGTACAGCAGGCTCAATTATAACCATTGGTTTTACCACTAAACGGATGCCTGCACCGGAAAAACGGGTTTGACGAATGAAAACAAGATTGACTAGTCCAGACCTTCGGGCTGCGTCGGCTTGAAAGAGTTAACGCGATTCAGGCAGAGCCTCCTTTTCTCCTTCTCAGTAAAGAAAAAGACAAAAGGAGGCTCTGCTAGCGCGGTGGTTTGTTTACTGCTGTCAGTTCAGAGGTGTTTGATCACTGTTAACTGCACTAGTACACTAATGACGATTAATTTTGTGCTTTATGCAGAACCTTAATTATTTCCATATACACTATATTCCTTTCTGGGGTTAGAAACCGTGCGGGAGCTTCGCTTTTAGGCTTGGCTAAATCTATATATTATTTTCGTAACTCTTGAAAGAAAAAATAAAAATTGCTTTGTTTATTTAAGCTACCAGAGTACCACCGATATGATGAGGAAATTATTTCACGAGGAGAGCTATGAAAAACGTCTCAGACCATTTCATAATGGTAAGAAAAAGCAAGCCAGTATAGCATTTAAAGTATTTACTGATTTATCCAAACTATTAAACATGCAAGCTTGCTGTTCATTAATCAGACACGCTTGCCCCGTGAATTATAACCAACGTAAATTTCCAATTCAGGGATTTAAAGTAAGCTTAACTTAGCTTTAACTGAAAAAAAAGTTGTTAAAATTGATTTTCCTATGCTTGATATGCGCTACGTTTTGTAACGAGTGAGGGGACAGCGGGATAAGGAGCTAACAGGGGGACACTTTTTCTAAGGACAAAGACGAACGACTTAATTTTGTTTTTGGTTTGAAAAGTTTCTTTTTTTTTTAACCAGTTTAAATTTTTAAAACTTGTTTAATTTTTTTTAGAACACTGCCCATTTTAACATATTCGAATATGTTTCTGTAATTAATTTTATGGAGTATGTATAAAATAAACGAGAGAAATCATTTTAAGAATATTATAATGATGGATTGTTGTTTCTGATGCTATCAAAGACAATAATAATTATTTATTGCATGTGAAAAATAATTTTTAGCGTTTAGGGTTAAATTCTCAGCTTAGTTATTAGGGTTGGTTAAGCACTTATTTTGAATGGTTAGTTTTCATGTAAGGTTAGGGACACTGCCTGCATTTTAGTAATTAGGGTGAAGCTCTCCATTAGGCTTACGCACTTATTTTCAAACGGTTAGCATTTCAGGAGGTGTATGCAACTGCAGACTGCCTACAAATAGCACTGATAAACAGTATTTAAGTCTGTCTATAAAGCACCCATTTCAAAGAGCGCTGAGAAGCAGTATTTAAGTCTAAGCACCCAGTATAACACGGTTAGCTTTTACTGCGATATAGACTAAAGGTTAGTCTACAGTCAGCAAGTGTCAGACACAGCATTCCAGTTAAGTGATTGGAGTAAAAACTTATTTGCAGTGTTTAGTCTATAACAACCGTTGTCTTGGTTTTCGGGTTAAGTATATTGTTTCAGTGTTGGTGGAAGTAAAGCATCCTTTCACATGTAGGATAAAGGGATTTAGCTTGTGAAGAAGCTTCGGTGTGCTGTGTCAGTGGGGACGTGAAATAAAGAAAAGGCTTTATGAAATGAGTTTATACGGTAAAGTGACCACTGTAAAGCTGAAAGCTGACGTTTTGAGTGTTAGCTCTTCGTCAGAGCTAAGCCCTTTTTTGTCTTTTACAAGTAATATTACTTTTCATAATGAAAAAGCAGTGATATTCTTCAATCATTCCCTTGGCAATATAACTTAGGGTGCGTTCGATTGACCGGCCTATACCGGAATAAGAATACGTGGAGTGATGATTTAAAACACTATGTATGGCGTTTTGCAGCAATAAGAATGATAAAGCTATGTTTAAAATAGAATTTTTGCAGATGTTTGATAATATTAATGTGAATCCCCGCAAAAACGAAGGATTTTAACTCCTTTTCCATTTATTCCTATTCCCGACTACGGTCAATCGAACGCGCCCTTATATAATACAAGATTTATTAATATTTGTCTGTCAGACTTTCAACTAAATAGAGCAGTTTACAACTACATTACCATTAAAAGAAAGAATGGTATTATTTGTACTATTCCAATATTAATAAACTACAATTAATCTTGAACGGAAATTACTCATTTTGCAAAGTGGCCTCTTACAAGCTGGATGTAAAGGAAATTTCTTTGAAATAATCGAAAGTAAGATTCCCAGCACTGCACAAGTTTAATGTTGTAGGAGAAGTAAGTCATTGGACCTCTCCAAACCTCGTCACTACTCGAGCATAATATTAGTTTTCGATCTCAGTTATTTTTCCTAAAAGCATGTTGGGGTACAAGAGTGCCATTTTACCATCAAGTAAAATAGAGGAACGTTGGAGCTGCCGTTGGTTGTTGGGCATTTTCTGCATAATTTCTTAAAGCCACCTTTCCGTAATTTGCTGTCCTCTGTGAGAAATTCGACAGTTTGCTTGGGACAAGACTTGAAACAGTTCCCGTTTTGGAACTACTTTCTTGTTGTTTCCTGTGAAGACTTTGCCGTTGTTTTAAACCCATTTCCTTCAAGTTATCATCTGTTGTTCCATTTTGATAATTGTTTCGGCTTAGATCAGTCCTTGTTTCCTGAGAGGCGGGGTTGCTTCTCTGTTTTTGCTTTCAAGAAATCTTTGGCACATTTGTGAATAAATCAAACTTTTGACCGAGAGTGGGCTGGGGTGAATAATAAAACATTCATTTATAGATTATTCTGAGGAACAGACCTTTTCGGCTTGTTCATTTTGTTTTCCCAATACAGAGCATGTGATAATACTCAGGAGGTTTGGTCTTTTGTTTTGTTCATTAAAATGAGGGCATGCAAGCATGAATATGCCTGCATGCACTCTTTTTAATGAGCAAAACAAAGGGTCACGCCTCCTGATCTGCGGCCTCTGTTGACCCATGCTGCAGAAATTCTGCGGCCTCTGTTGACCCATGCTGCAGAAATTATTTGTAATTTTGAAATGCAATGTCCAGATAGTGTATTAAGTGGTGTAATATCTTTTACTCTGTGTTTGTTGTAACAGTGGCACACGTGCCTCTGAATCATTGGTTTTACTGGGTATTAATGAACATTTCAAATTAAATTGAAGATTTAGGTGTTTATATAACTGTCCATCCGACAAATGTATACATGTATATGCTGAACTTTTTTGTAAGGGCCGTGAAAATGGCATCCTTTTTGTTTATAAAAATCCAGCAAACTTAACAGTCCGCAAAGGACACCATATTTTTGCGTTTTCTTGTAGCAACAATTCCTGTATCCGCA
>JALIRR010011318.1:0-12276 GCA_023091755.1 Montipora sp. Colony 1 RG-2022
TTTGACTGCCAATAGATCTGTGGTTGCAACGTGAATGACAATAGGTGTGGTCCTGTTCCGGGACTCCCTCTTACCCCGCCCTGAAAATGGGCCTGGAACCCAGGCGGGAAAAGAGAGAGTCCTGTATTACTTGTAGGCGCATGCTCGGAATGACGCCATTTTTTCCCCCGAAACTGGGGGAAAAACCATATTTGGAAAAAGATTCCTTATTTGGGCATAGTTTATTCCGAGTGCTTTAACACTGGATACATAGGGATAATGTGAAAGGAAATTATAACCTCAAGTTTCTGGAGGCAATTGATTTCGCTTTCACTTTACCTTTGTGCCTAAGGCGGAACAAATGCAAGCTATTCATGCAGTCGTTACCGGTAATGATGGTTTTGTTAAACCTGCAACAGGATTTGGCAAGTCTGTTTGCTACATGGTTGTCCCTTTAATATGTTTGCGAGTTTCTTCGATCCGAGTCCGATGTTAATTGTAAGTCAGTCCTTCTTATTGTGAGTCCCAATCGTGGAAGATCAGATGGATGACATACGAAAGTATGGAATTTCGTGTCTGAAACTCAACTGAACAGCTGCATGATGTTGGCGCAGAAAAATATCAAATTTTGAATTAATTGCTCTCCCGAGACTCCTTGAAACTTACAAATATACTGTAAGTTGTGGATGTGAATCGCTCAACGAAGACTAATAAATGTCCAGCTGGAACTCTTGTTTATTGTTCATTATTTATTGTTCTTTACCTCTGATCTAGTTATGTGATAATTGCACTGATCCAGTGAGCATATATTTGAGTTGCCCAGTAATTATTGAAACTGTGATTGTTTCAGGAGTTTACGCCAACCAATTTTTTTTCAAAATCGGGCACAAATTTTTTGGATACCCAATATAAAACAGTCAGGTGCAAAATGTCGTAAATACTCTCAGTTTTATCAGGAATAATACACAAGTAATTAGAGTAGAGCAATTTACTCAGACTATTAATTTTTCCTTAGAATAATTTTTCAAAGCACTCGTTGCATTAAATCTTTCTTTCCTCATAGGGACAGACTTAAGGCCGTGGCCAAATGGCTAAGGTCTTATGTAGAGCTGGCTGTTGAGACTGCAGTGATTTTTATATCGGTAAAACTAAAAGACGATTGCATGACAGAAAAACTGCGCATTATTCCTGATAAAGTTAGATAAAAAGTTAAACGAAGTTGAATCACAACCTGGACTATTTGTTTCTTTACATACCAGTTTGTGTTGATAACGCAATTATGAAGCAATAATTTATACATATATACGCACAGTTAAACAT
Organism: Montipora sp. Colony 1 RG-2022; assembly: GCA_023091755.1. Taxonomy (NCBI): domain Eukaryota; kingdom Metazoa; phylum Cnidaria; class Anthozoa; order Scleractinia; family Acroporidae; genus Montipora; species Montipora sp. Colony 1 RG-2022. Next base: position 1,300 of record JALIRR010011318.1, read on the forward strand.
CGATTATTTCGACGTTAATTGTCACGATTTTTTTTTCTGGTCAAAATTTGTTCGTGAATATTAATTAATAACGATAAAATAATGCTACTTAAAAGCGTGTGTCACCTTGCTTTAATCGTTGCTACTTAAAAGCACTTTCCTTCTGAAACTCATTGTTAGAGGTAAAGTTCTGCAGATAATATGAAATTCTGACTCCGAGCTGTTTTGTCGCTTATTGAAATCCTATGCTATATTTACTAGTTCAGCCTTTGCATCGATTTATTGCGATTTCTCTCGGTCGTTACATTTATTCGGCAATAATTTTCCAACATCACTGTGATCGGGTTCCCTTTATTTACATATCCAGCCTGGCATCTAATGCAATATGATTGGTTCATTCCGAGCATGCGCCTGCAAGTAATACAAGTTTTCTGAGCCCGCGAGACTGAGCACCCCCAGCAAACCATTGTTTTAACGAAAACCGCTGGTCAGCAACCTGGTTCTGGTCATCCTAAGGTCTTCCTGTTAGCGCACGCACCTTTTTTCTTTCGCGTCGAACTCTCTTACCCTTTACTATAGTGTTTATCATGTGAATAATGTCCGCAGTTGATAACAGTGTTAAAGTTAGATTCGAGGGGAGACCTCCAGCAAGCGCTCGAAGAAAGCCTGTCTTTGTTTCCTGTTGTACATTTAAAAGCCGAGTGAAGACCTATAATTGAGAAAATTGTGGCGAGAAGAGATGGTTTCGGGCTACTGAAAGAGTCTTACCTTTCAACTGTTGCCTCGAGTTTTAACACTAAAGGTTATGAATTCCCTAGTAATCCATTGGTGGTGGTGATTTCTCCGCTTATGTCAATTTTTGAGAATATCATATCATATTTTTAACACCATTTTTTATGACAGTTGAAAGTTTTAAAGTCATTGAACACTAAATTCCCTAGTAATCCATTGGTGTTAGTGATTTCTTCGCTTCTGTCAATTGTTGAGGACCAGGTAAAGTACCCGAGGTCACTTGGAATTCAGGCCGCTTACATTGGGGAAAGCGAAACAATAGATCAACAAATATTGAACTGGGGGCATTACTAGACCACGAAAGAGATTAAATATCGATTAAATATCGTTTTAGGCCTAATCAGGCCTAAAACGATATTTTATGTTATATCCAACCTTTGTCAGTTAGTATTCAAAGTATGGTGGGGTCATACACGGTGTTTTGGTGCTTCGTTTCGCTGTTTTGTTGTTTAGTAATGTCCCACTAACTGGGGACAAGAAATTCAGGGCAATGTTCTCTAAGGAGTTTTATCAGGAGAACACTGTTGCTGTTGTTTGTGATGAGGTACATACAGCTGTTCATTGGTAAGTACGCTGATTTGTTTACTAGGACGGGTGCTACAATGAATTCATTGTGGGGGTCCTGAAGGGGTGCAATGGGATGTTGTTGCTCTGGGAAAATGGGATTTAAGTAACTAGCGGTGGGATTCGATCACTGGGAATGGAAGAAATGTCAAAAATCGGAATTATGAGTTAAGGACGGTGCCTACTATTGCGAGATACTCGGGTTTCCTATCGGTTATGCTTAATAATACAGGGATATTTTTTGCGTGGTTTACAACTATCTCGGGGGTAACCATGCATTTTTGAGAGATAAATAAGCTTCAACTTGAAAAAGAACGCCATACATTGCTTTGTATTTTAAAGATTTTTGGAAATGTTATTCATGACTTATCTTTGAAAAATGCGTGGTTACCCCCAATTTTCTTTTTGGATTTCAATAACACTTGTTAGGGTCTACATTTCCTGCATAATCACACACCGGGGCAAAAATATCTTTAATTAGTAGGCACCGTCCTTAAATTAATAGTTTCAAATTGGATTGGTATCCCCCCTTCAGGACCCTCATTACCCAGTATACTTAACAGTAACCTGGCTTTTATTTAAAAGTGTTCAGTAAACTTTTGTCTAATAGTTGACCGACACCTCACAATATCATGTTTTTGTTACCATTTTTTATATCAGTTGAAAGCTGATGAAGTAAGCCTTATGACTGCTTAAGATAGAGTGCAATTGAACCTTTACATAAATGGACAAAAATCCCATTATAAAGAGCTACAGATGCCATTGCATTAATATTATATTTTTAAGCTGTCGAGATTGTTTTGAACTTCATCAATATTGTAATTCACACGTCTACTTATAATAACGCTTGTGTAAATACTGGGAAGCAGCAATATTTTAAGACATTGTGTACTACACGTAACATGCAAAAACTGTCTACCAACACTCTGGGAAATTGTCACTTTCTGTTTTTGATAATTCTAAAAAAATTCTTCGTCCAAAAAATTAAGAATATTCCTTCAGGTTAGTCAATGTGAAGCCATTAGGTCTTTAAGTGAAGTTAAGCATAAAACAGACTTTTTTCGGTTGACAAGCTTTGTGCATTCCTTTTCCAACTTCAAACAGGTTTGACTCACCAATGATTTCTGTAATTTTTTGGCCTTAAAGGCAGCTCTGGCAATTGCCGTGTAGTATGATGGTGATAATGGCTTGGAAAGATGCCAAGAGATGCCAAGGCTTTGAATACTGTGGAAGTTCCTGTACAGTTGTTTTTGATTTGTAATGCACAATCACCTGCAAGAAGCATAAAAATAAGCATAAAGTCCTTCATTATAAGGATAATATACCAATTTTATAAATTGAGTTATTATTATAGGATGTTACTACTACATGTCACTTCAAGGGCCCTGAAACAGCCCCAATAAGGGAAGATACGTTTTTAATTGGGAGGGGGTGGGGGTGGGCCGGGGCTTCGGAAGGGAGGGTCCTTAGTAATTTCTTTACAAATTGGGGAGGGTCAAACCTGTTTTATTCTCAACCCGGGGAGGGAAATAGTTTTTTTTGGCAAGGAAAAAATTACTCCATGTCGCTTCTATTTTGTATATACGAGCAAAGCTACCAGTCGAGATTAATCTAAATTATTTACAGGTGTCGAAAAATTTACTTATCAAAAAACTATCTTCTCCCAACTAACATAATTGTCTCTCTCGACCCGTGCCCGCTTTCGCCCATATTTTGATGTTTCCTGGCGGGGTTCTGGTATAAAATCAGTCTCCGGTGAGGATTCGTCACTTAAGCTACTCGAACTTGAACCGACAACTCGATCTACTACATCATTTGCGAGTCAGTTTCGACCTCGGAAAGTGATGAGGTCACTTGTTGCCTCACATTTTTTAGCGGTGGCTGCCGAGATTGTTGACGCTCCATTGAATTGTACCGCAAGCTGCCAATGTGAGCTTTGATCATTGCGACCTTTTCAGCTTTCTTCCCTTTAAAGGTGATCTTGTGATGGGAAAAGTACAAGGATAGCTCGTCCACCCTCAAGGACGACTGCTTATCGGAGTTGTACAGTCCAGCCCAGTCAATGTCATTGTGCTCCCGGCTCAGTCGTTCCATTCGCTCCCTTTCAGTCTCTTCTTTCTTCTTCTCCTTCTGCATTTTTATCTGGGCAAGGTGCTCAACATACTCTGCCACAAGCTTTTCGGGGACAATGTATTTATCTGAAAACTTTCTAATAGCCTCACTGTCCCCACTGACTAGTTCTCTTTCCTCAAACAATCGCCTAATCTGAGCTCGAGCCTGGAAGTCGTCCGGTACACGGCCATTGGTGGGGGTTGCACTCCAAGAGAGATAATGCAAGATTGGCAGGAGCTTTGCCATAGTCACAACAGCCACAAGTTGCTCCATCAGACCTCATGAAATCCTCGCATTCCCCACAAGCACATTTCCCTCTTTCTATTCCTGGTACATCCTTGCCCATTTTCAAGTTTTCACCGTACAATAATCACACGCCACGCTATTAACTACTTTGTGCGCAGATGAACGAGTTTATATGAGTAACACTTCCAGTTTATTATTGCCACTTCCGGTTATTTTTTGTCTTGAATAGGTTGAGGGGGGTGGGGGAGGGTCAGATGTTTTTGTTTGGGTATTTTTGAAGGGTCATGCATTAATCCATTCCAGGAAGTGGTCATGATAAACGTTTTTGCTGTTTTTACTGGAAAACTGCTGCAAACACTGCCAAATAGCAGTTTTCATAAAACGTGTTATTTAGACGCTAAAACGAACGTTTTGCACAATTTTGCACTGGCACTGTAATTTTAACTCTTTTAAAAAATGGTCATGATAAACGTTTTTGCTGTTTTTTACTAGAAAACTGCTGCAAACACTGCAAAATAGCAGTTTTTATAAAACGTGTTATTTAGAGGCTAAAACGAACGTTTTGCACAATTTTGCACTGGCACTGTAATTTTAACTTTTTTAAAAAATTGGTCATGATAAACGTTTTTGCTGTTTTTACTGGAAAACTGCTGCAAACACTGCAAAATAGCAGTTTTCATAAAACGTGTTATTTAGAGGCTAAAACGAACGTTTTGCACAATTTTGCACTGGCACTGTAATTTTAACTTTTTTAAAAATTGGTCATGATAAACGTTTTTGCTGTTTTTACTGGAAAACTGCTGCAAACACTGCAAAATAGCAGTTTTCATAAAACGTGTTATTTAGACGCTAAAACGAACGTTTTGCACAATTTTGCACTGGCACTGTAATTTTAACTTTTTTAAAAATATGATAAACGTTTTTGCTGTTTTTACTGGAAAACTGCTGCAAACACTGCAAAATAGCAGTTTTCATAAAACGTGTTATTTAGAGGCTAAAACGAACGTTTTGCACAATTTTGCACTGGCACTGTAATTTTAACTTTTTTAAAAATTGGTCATGATAAACGTTTTTGCTGTTTTTACTGGAAAACTGCTGCAAACACTGCAAAATAGCAGTTTTCATAAAACGTGTTATTTAGAGGCTAAAACGAACGTTTTGCACAATTTTGCACTGGCACTGTAATTTTAACTTTTTTAAAATTTGGTCATGATAAACGTTTTTGCTGTTTTTACTGGAAAACTGCTGCAAACACTGCAAAATAGCAGTTTTCATAAAACGTGTTATTTAGACGCTAAAACGAACGTTTTGCACAATTTTGCACTGGCACTGTAATTTTAACTTTTTTTAAAAATTGGTCATGATAAACGTTTTTGCTGTTTTTACTGGAAAACTGCTGCAAACACTGCCAAATAGCAGTTTTCATAAAACGTGTTATTTAGAGGCTAAAACGAACGTTTTGCACAATTTTGCACTGGCACTGTAATTTTAACTTTTTTAAAAATTGGTCATGATAAACGTTTTTGCTGTTTTTACTGGAAAACTGCTGCAAACACTGCAAAATAGCAGTTTTCATAAAACGTGTTATTTAGAGGCTAAAACGAACGTTTTGCACAATTTTGCACTGGCACTGTAATTTTAACTTTTTTAAAAATTGGTCATGATAAACGTTTTTGCTGTTTTTACTGGAAAACTGCTGCAAACACTGCAAAATAGCAGTTTTCATAAAACGTGTTATTTAGAGGCTAAAACGAACGTTTTGCACAATTTTGCACTGGCACTGTAATTTTAACTTTTTTAAAAATTGGTCATGATAAACGTTTTTGCTGTTTTTACTGGAAAACTGCTGCAAACACTGCAAAATAGCAGTTTTCATAAAACGTGTTATTTAGAGGCTAAAACGAACGTTTTGCACAATTTTGCACTGGCACTGTAATTTTAACTTTTTTAAAAATTGGTCATGATAAACGTTTTTGCTGTTTTTACTGGAAAACTGCTGCAAACACTGCAAAATAGCAGTTTTCATAAAACGTGTTATTTAGAGGCTAAAACGAACGTTTTGCACAATTTTGCACTGGCACTGTAATTTTAACTTTTTTAAAAATTTGTCATGATAAACGTTTTTGCTGTTTTTACTGGAAAACTGCTGCAAACACTGCCAAATAGCAGTTTTCATAAAACGTGTTATTTAGAGGCTAAAACGAACGTTTTGCACAATTTTGCACTGGCACTGTAATTTTAACTTTTTTAAAAATTGGTCATGATAAACGTTTTTGCTGTTTTTACTGGAAAACTGCTGCAAACACTGCAAAATAGCAGTTTTCATAAAACGTGTTATTTAGAGGCTAAAACGAACGTTTTGCACAATTTTGCACTGGCACTGTAATTTTAACTTTTTTAAAAATTGGTCATGATAAACGTTTTTGCTGTTTTTACTGGAAAACTGCTGCAAACACTGCAAAATAGCAGTTTTCATAAAACGTGTTATTTAGAGGCTAAAACGAACGTTTTGCACAATTTTGCACTGGCACTGTAATTTTAACTTTTTTAAAAATTGGTCATGATAAACGTTTTTGCTGTTTTTACTGGAAAACTGCTGCAAACACTGCAAAATAGCAGTTTTCATAAAACGTGTTATTTAGAGGCTAAAACGAACGTTTTGCACAATTTTGCACTGGCACTGTAATTTTAACTTTTTTAAAAATTGGTCATGATAAACGTTTTTGCTGTTTTTACTGGAAAACTCCTGCAAACACTGCCAAATAGCAGTTTTCATAAAACGTGTTATTTAGAGGCTAAAACGAACGTTTTGCACAATTTTGCACTGGCACTGTAATTTTAACTTTTTTAAAAATTGGTCATGATAAACGTTTTTGCTGTTTTTACTGGAAAACTGCTGCAAACACTGCCAAATAGCAGTTTTCATAGAAGGTGTTATTAAGAGGCTAAAACGAACGTTTTGCACAATTTTGCACTGGCACTGTAATTTTAACTTTTTTAAAAATTGGTCATGATAAACGTTTTTGCTGTTTTTACTGGAAAACTGCTGCAAACACTGCCAAATAGCAGTTTTCATAAAATGTGTTATTTAGAGGCTAAAACGAACGTTTTGCACAATTTTGCACTGGCACTGTAATTTTAACTCTTTTAAAAAATGGTCATGATAAACGTTTTTGCTGTTTTTTACTGGAAAACTGCTGCAAACACTGCAAAATAGCAGTTTTCATAAAACGTGTTATTTAGAGGCTAAAACGAACGTTTTGCACAATTTTGCACTGGCACTGTAATTTTAACTTTTTTAAAAATTGGTCATGATAAACGTTTTTGCTGTTTTTACTGGAAAACTGCTGCAAACACTGCAAAATACCAGTTTTCATAAAACGTGTTATTTAGAGGCTAAAACGAACGTTTTGCACAATTTTGCACTGGCACTGTAATTTTAACTTTTTTAAAAATTGGTCATGATAAACGTTTTTGCTGTTTTTACTGGAAAACTGCTGCAAACACTGCCAAATAGCAGTTTTCATAAAACGTGTTATTTAGAGGCTAAAACGAACGTTTTGCACAATTTTGCACTGGCACTGTAATTTTAACTTTTTTAAAAATTGGTCATGATAAACGTTTTTGCTGTTTTTACTGGAAAACTGCTGCAAACACTGTCAAATAGCAGTTTTCATAAAACGTGTTATTTAGAGGCTAAAACGAACGTTTTGCACAATTTTGCACTGGCACTGTAATTTTAACTTTTTTAAAAATTGGTCATGATAAACGTTTTTGCTGTTTTTACTGGAAAACTGCTGCAAACACTGCAAAATAGCAGTTTTCATAAAACGTGTTATTTAGAGGCTAAAACGAACGTTTTGCACAATTTTGCACTGGCACTGTAATTTTAACTTTTTTAAAAATTGGTCATGATAAATGTTTTTACTGGAAAACTGCTGCAAACACTGCAAAATAGCAGTTTTCATAAATGTGTTATTTAGAGGCTAAAACGAACGTTTTGCACAATTTTGCACTGGCACTGTAATTTTAACTCTTTAAAAAAAATGGTCATGATAAACATTTTTGCTGTTTTTTACTGGAAAACTGCTGCAAACACTGCAAAATAGCAGTTTTCATAAAACGTGTTATTTAGAGGCTAAAACGAACGTTTTGCACAATTTTGCACTGGCACTGTAATTTTAACTTTTTTAAAAATTGGTCATGATAAACGTTTTTGCTGTTTTTACTGGAAAACTGCTGCAAACACTGCAAAATAGCAGTTTTCATAAAACGTGTTATTTAGAGGCTAAAACGAACGTTTTGCACAATTTTGCACTGGCACTGTAATTTTAACTTTTTTAAAAATTGGTCATGATAAACGTTTTTGCTGTTTTTACTGGAAAACTGCTGCAAACACTGTCAAATAGCAGTTTTCATAAAACGTGTTATTTAGAGGCTAAAACGAACGTTTTGCACAATTTGCACTGGCACTGTAATTTTAACTTTTTTAAAAATTGGTCATGATAAACGTTTTTGCTGTTTTTACTGGAAAACTGCTGCAAACACTGCAAATAGCAGTTTTCATAAAACGTGTTATTTAGAGGCTAAAACGAACGTTTTGCACAATTTTGCACTGGCACTGTAATTTTAACTTTTTAAAAATTGGTCATGATAAACGTTTTTGCTGTTTTTACTGGAAAACTGCTGCAAACACTGCCAAATAGCAGTTTTCATAAAACGTGTTATTCAGAGGCTAAAACGAACGTTTTGCACAATTTTGCACTGGCACTGTAATTTTAACTTTTTTAAAAATTGGTCATGATAAACGTTTTTGCTGTTTTTTACTGGAAAACTGCTGCAAACACTGCAAAATAGCAGTTTTCATAAAACGTGTTATTTAGAGGCTAAAACGAACGTTTTGCACAATTTTGCACTGGCACTGTAATTTTAACTTTTTTAAAAATTGGTCATGATAAACGTTTTTGCTGTTTTTACTGGAAAACTGCTGCAAACACTGCCAAATAGCAGTTTTCATAAAACGTGTTATTTAGAGGCTAAAACGAACGTTTTGCACAATTTTGCACTGGCACTGTAATTTTAACTTTTTTAAAAATTGGTCATGATAAACGTTTTTGCTGTTTTTACTGGAAAACTGCTGCAAACACTGCCAAATAGCAGTTTTCATAAAACGTGTTATTTAGAGGCTAAAACGAACGTTTTGCACAATTTTGCACTGGCACTGTAATTTTAACTTTTTTAAAAATTGGTCATGATAAACGTTTTTGCTGTTTTTACTGGAAAACTGCTGCAAACACTGCAAAATAGCAGTTTTCATAAAACGTGTTATTTAGAGGCTAAAACGAACGTTTTGCACAATTTTGCACTGGCACTGTAATTTTAACTTTTTTAAAAATTGGTCATGATAAACGTTTTTGCTGTTTTTACTGGAAAACTGCTGCAAACACTGCAAAATAGCAGTTTTCATAAAACGTGTTATTTAGAGGCTAAAACGAACGTTTTGCACAATTTTGCACTGGCACTGTAATTTTAACTTTTTTAAAAATTTGTCATGATAAACGTTTTTGCTGTTTTTACTGGAAAACTGCTGCAAACACTGCCAAATAGCAGTTTTTATAAAATGTGTTATTCAGAGGCTAAAACGAACGTTTTGCACAATTTTGCACTGGCACTGTAATTTTAACTCTTTTAAAAAATGGTCATGATAAACGTTTTTGCTGTTTTTTACTGGAAAACTGCTGCAAACACTGCAAAATAGCAGTTTTCATAAAACGTGTTATTTAGAGGCTAAAACGAACGTTTTGCACAATTTTGCACTGGCACTGTAATTTTAACTTTTTTAAAAATTGGTCATGATAAACGTTTTTGCTGTTTTTACTGGAAAACTGCTGCAAACACTGCAAAATACCAGTTTTCATAAAACGTGTTATTTAGAGGCTAAAACGAACGTTTTGCACAATTTTGCACTGGCACTGTAATTTTAACTTTTTTAAAAATTGGTCATGATAAACGTTTTTGCTGTTTTTACTGGAAAACTGCTGCAAACACTGTCAAATAGCAGTTTTCATAAAACGTGTTATTTAGACGCTAAAACGAACGTTTTGCACAATTTTGCACTGGCACTGTAATTTTAACTTTTTTAAAAATTGGTCATGATAAACGTTTTTGCTGTTTTTACTGGAAAACTGCTGCAAACACTGCAAAATAGCAGTTTTCATAAAACGTGTTATTTAGAGGCTAAAACGAACGTTTTGCACAATTTTGCACTGGCACTGTAATTTTAACTTTTTTAAAAATTGGTAATGATAAACGTTTTTGCTGTTTTTACTGGAAAACTGCTGCAAACACTGCAAAATACCAGTTTTCATAAAACGTGTTATTTAGAGGCAAAAAGGAACGTTTTGCACAATTTTGCACTGGCACTGTAATTTTAACTTTTTTAAAAATTTGTCATGATAAACGTTTTTGCTTTTTTTACTGGAAAACTGCTGCAAACACTGCCAAATAGCAGTTTTCATAAAACGTGTTATTTAGAGGCTAAAACGAACGTTTTGCACAATTTTGCACTGGCACTGTAATTTTAACTTTTTTAAAAATTGGTCATGATAAACGTTTTTGCTGTTTTTACTGGAAAACTGCTGCAAACACTGCCAAATAGCAGTTTTCATAAAACGTGTTATTTAGAGGCTAAAACGAAAGTTTTGCACAATTTTGCACTGGCACTGTAATTTTAACTTTTTTAAAAATTGGTCATGATAAACGTTTTTGCTGTTTTTACTGGAAAACTGCTGCAAACACTGCAAAATAGCAGTTTTCATAAAACGTGTTATTTAGAGGCTAAAACGAACGTTTTGCACAATTTTGCACTGGCACTGTAATTTTAACTTTTTTAAAAATTGGTCATGATAAACGTTTTTGCTGTTTTTACTGGAAAACTGCTGCAAACACTGCCAAATAGCATTTTTTTTAGAGGCTAAAACGAACGTTTTGCACAATTTTGCACTGGCACTGTAATTTTAACTTTTTTAAAAATTGGTCATGATAAACGTTTTTGCTGTTTTTACTGGAAAACTGCTGCAAACACTGCCAAATAGCAGTTTTCATAAAACGTGTTATTTAGAGGCTAAAACGAACGTTTTGCACAATTTTGCACTGGCACTGTAATTTTAACTTTTTTAAAAATTGGTCATGATAAACGTTTTTGCTGTTTTTACTGGAAAACTGCTGCAAACACTGCCAAATAGCAGTTTTCATAAAATGTGTTATTCAGAGGCTAAAACGAAC
>JALIRR010011319.1:0-7500 GCA_023091755.1 Montipora sp. Colony 1 RG-2022
ATGTAGAAGTTTTTTCCTGTTGCGCTCAAAGTGCAATAGCAATGGCGACCGACCGGGGTTGGTAACGTTACCTTACATATAGACATATAGGGGTGATTCACATTTTGGGGTGAGTTGGAACACGATACATGCAGTTATTCACTAGCCGTCACGCAACAAAAAAATCATAGCTCACCGTTTCGTACCGAAACTCAGAGATTTTCATAATTGTAATCTACGCAGTGGATGGGTTTTTCGTGCACAAACATTAAGGAAAACTCAAAGATTGGGATAATGCGGAGTGAAGATGGACAGAGAGCAAATCAAATTCGTCTTAAAATCACGGAACTTTTTTTTTCTAGGGAGTTTAGTCACGTGTTCGGCCCCCTTGAAGTGCAGTTAAATTTCGACCCGTGTCGAAAATTTCGTATTTTTTCGCCTTTTGAAATAAGTCTTTCGAGAAACAAACCTCGCAGATCTTTAGAAGATACAATGAATAGTAAAATATGTAAAAATCACCATGATATGTAGCGTATTTCAGCGTTAACAAAGCAATGAAAGTCTCCTGGCCGGCCTTTTGTCGCAGCCGCGAAGCGTGACCTCCATTGTGGACAAAACTTGAATGGACCGGGGTGAACACAAGTCAAATTCCGCAGCGCTTATTGGCTGAAAAACAATGAGAATCAAACGGAACAGTAGAGCTAAAAGACCAGGGGAGATCTGGACGGTAGTTTCTTTGCCCGAACGCGTGTATTTCGGAAGATATCACTGTTTTTGCAAATTAGAAGCGGTTTTCGAAACGTTTTTTGATTATTGTCCGGTTTAAACTATATCTAGAGTATTCTATAGGTTATAAAGATTACTTTGAGCGTAAAAACAGTAGGATCTATCGTGATTTCATGCGCCGGAAAGCGAATTATAAAATGTGAGTAGAACGCTCACTGAAGATCAAGATGTGTTGCACAGCGAGGATCAAGTTCACAGCGATACTGAGGGACCATCAACCTCAACAGACCTATTGAATGCGGACAAAAAGGAAGGTAAGCAACCACCTCTTTGCTTTAATATGAAACATTTCATGTATGCGATATTTTTTATCGTGCATCAACATTCAATTTCATTTCAATGCATATTTGTGAAACAAACTTACAAACTACAAAGGATAATGCGTGCCAATAATATTTCCATTTTCATCACCTGATCACTTGAATTTTCAAGGAATGCTCACTCAGTAACTGCCTATCTCAGTATCTGTTTTGCTTTGGCTATATTAGGCTCTGAATTTGAAAGAATATTTAATTTTTGTTTTGTCAGAATTGTTGAACAACGGCATCTTTGTGGGACCTTTTTGTGAGAAACATGGTTTGGATATGGCAGCATTGCAGAGCGGGGACCTGAAACCGTTAAAAAGGGAACATTTAACTGTTGGTCTTGTTCTAGAACTCTGGAAAAAAAAAGACTCTGTCAAACAAATGCAACGGTGGATTAGTGCGTTGACTCCAGTGGAGCTACAAAAATATCAGAGTGGTCAGACATCTCAAAATCTAAACAAGGCATGTAATGATTTACTGAAGAAATCCCAAAAAAAATACTTAGCTTCAATGAAAGATTAATGGATGAGCAAGATGCTTTAACTACTGACCAAGCAGCATTGTATATCATCAGATATGACATTGATGAAGATGTAGATGAATGGACAATGCCATTACTCAAAGACTTAAAAAAGGGGGATTTGATTGTTCTTTAATATTGTTTCCATTAGCAAATTAAGGTTGCACAGGACTTTTTGTATCAAAAAATAGGTTTTAACTTGATCTTTCATTTATTATTCAGTGTAAATATCATATTTAGTGTTACATTTCTAGTTGTTACAGGTTCAGAATCTGGTTGTTACCATAGAAACAAGCACCTGGAAATGTTTTTAACTGTTTTCTGGTAGTGTTATCTACCTTCCATAACAATTATGAATTCACTGCTTATTTATCTTAATGAGCTGGCTAAAGTAATTGTTTTACAGTGTGTTACATAACATTTCAAGTAATTTAGGTGGTTGCCATGGAAACGAGTCCCCTTAACTTCAATGATTCTTTGTTGGTCGCAACAAAATCTTGAAAATGCCAATTTCTTTGTTTACAGATGAAATTTTCATAATGTTGATCAATATTTTGTTAATTATTGTCATTTATTTGCCTAATGACGTCATCAGGGTCGCCATGGCAACTTGATTGACACTTCAAATGATAGGCCTGTCAAAGTTCTATATCATGGCCAAGTTTCAAGTTGATACCTTGCTTAGTTATGAAGTTATGGCTGAAAATGTTATTGGAAAGGTCATTTCTGGTGCCACTCAATATTCATATAAGCCATACTTCCTCTTATATTATAATTTCCACATTTTTGTTGATTAAAAAAATATTTAAAAATTCATAACTTTGCTTCTATGTGGCCGATTTCCTTCATTTAAAAAGCAAAATGTTCAGAAAAAATGGGAGAATTTTTTGGCAGTAATTTCAAGCCTGAAAGCCATGAGTAAAAATTGACCCTAAACTCCCTTCCGTGAAACCGTCTTGGTTTTGTTAATGTAAGGTTACCCAACATGTTTACACATAGGGGCGCGTCACATATAGGGACAACTTGACATATAGGCCATGAAATACGTTGGGTGGGTCCATTGATATTGGATACGATAGGTCGTATTTTGATGTCGGGGCTTGCTTTGTGTGTCTTGGTGAGATGGTAAAACCTGGGCAGATCCGTGTTTGACGCGAGGAAGCTCTTTTGGACAAAGGGAGGGAATTCATTTTGAACTATTAATGTTATTAATTTATTGTATGATCAGGAGATGAACTAGATAGGGATAACCTCCTTTATCTCCTTTTCACTTTTCCTAAGGATTTGTGAATAAACAGTCATTTCATTTCATTTCATTTCATTTCATTTTAAGGCAGATCTTCTTCCAGGCTGTGTTAACTTTCTTTTCAACTGTCTTGGCTGACATGCCGGGCACTTTTTGGCAGGTGTTGGCGTCACTAAGGTGATCAAGGGCGACCCGTGTGTATGTGTCTTGTTGTATTACGCAAAATTCAGTGCCTTTATCGCTGGGGAGACATAAGTAGTTCTTCTCTTTGAGTTCTTTTATAGTTTTCTTGTCTGTTTCGTCAATATTCGACCATTTCGATCGGTTGGGGGTGTAGCGCTTTGAGAACGATTTGGAGTTTATGATGAATCCTCTGCAGCTTGTTCCTATACAGGAAGCCATCACCAATGCTACAAATAGAATCTTAAACCCAGTACTCCACCTCTCCAGACAAGATGTCTTGGACCTCCTCCAAGTCACGCTAAACAACATGTATTTTTCCTTCAGAGATCAAGTTTTTCGCCAAAGAGAGGGCCTATACCCATGGGTTCTAGCATTTCAGGCATACTGGCCATCCTGTTTATGGACAAACTTGAAACCATCGCCCTCTCCACGCACCTAATGATAAGCCCTTACAAGAGATATGTTGACGATATCTATCTCCAAACAGCTAATGAAGAAACAGCTGACCACTTCCACGACATAATAAACATTGTGCACCCTAATTTGAAATTCGAAATTGAAAAACCAGAAATAACCTCGAGGGGCTTGTCATTGTCATTACTTGATTTCAAAGTCACCATATCCAAGGATGGCAACAGTTCTTTTGAATTCTACAAAAAACCAGCCAAGAAACCACTATTTGTCCGCCAGCAATGAGCTATGCCAACCAAATCCAAACACAACTTCATTCGCAACGAGCGAAAACGCAGCAAGGACAGATGCTCCTCAAATATATCTGCAAAACAACACCTGAACACGTTCGATGACATCCTTCGCCTCAACGGTTATCCAGAGAACAGTATAGAGCAGACAAAACGCCCACAAAATACGCAACGAAACCCCCCAACCTGGCAACACAGAATGGCCATATCTTGAGATCCCTTATATCTCTGAACGACTCAATCACAGGATCACTAACACTTTCAGAAAAGAAAACACCCCAGTACGCATTGCCCACAAATCCTACACGCTATCCCACACCTCCACGGAGCGCAAATGCACTAGATACAAATGCCCTATCTCTAACACTGGATTATGTTTCCGAAGAAATGCAGTGTACCAGCTCACGTGTAACAGCTGCGACCAACAATATATTGGTAGCACTACACGCTTCAGCCATGATCACGTAAGAGAACATATCAACAACGAAAACTCCTCTGTTAAAAAACACATCTCTTCCTGCCAGAACGAAGACTACAAAGGCATTGAGGTCAAGAAAATTATGAGCGAAAACGACCCCGCCTCTATGAAGCATTTTACATTAGAAAGTACTAGCCCACACTCAATTCCCGAGAAGAAAAAGAACCCCAAAAAAAAAAAAAAAAAAAAAAAAAAAAAAAAAAAAAAAAAAAAAAAAAAAAAAAAAAAAAAAAAAAAAAAAAAAAAAAAAAAAAAAAAAAAAAAAAAAAAAAAAAAAAAAAAAAAAAAAAAAAAAAAAAAAAAAAAAAAAAAAAAAAAAAAAAAAAAAAAAAAAAAAAAAAAAAAAAAAAAAAAAAAAAAAAAAAAAAAAAAAAAAAAAAAAAAAAAAAAAAAAAAAAAAAAAAAAAAAAAAAAAAAAAAAAAAAAAAAAAAATTTTTTTTTTTTTTTTTTTTTTTTTTTTTTTTTTTTTTTTTTTTTTTTTTTTTTTTTTTTTTTTTTTTTTTTTTTTTTTTTTTTTTTTTTTTTTTTTTTTTTTTTTTTTTTTTTTTTTTTTTTTTTTTTTTTTTTTTTTTTTTTTTTTTTTTTTTTTTTTTTTTTTTTTTTTTTTTTTTTTTTTTTTTTTTTTTTTTTTTTTTTTTTTCCCAAACAGTTAAGACCTGCAAGCGTAATGCTGGACCCCAACTGAAATTTTTAATATCCCCAGGGGTTGTTTGTCAGACTGTTTTAACAATTAAAAAGTTTTGCAAAAAAGAAGAAACATTTTGGAAAATTTGAGTGCCCCATCCAAAAAATCTTTAAAACCATGACTCTCTTAGTTTAAACATAAAAGTCGATGCATTTTAGTTATGCCATTGAAGAAAAGATGAAGAATGTATTGATTCGCAGACCTTCTATTTTAATATTCTATCTTAGCGACGATTCCTAAGCGCTTTTAGAGGTCCTTTTGTTTAGAGACACTCCATCATTAGAGCTTTGTATTCTACTCACAGTTTATTTCTATAGCTTTCATACATACATCTCATCTTTTACACATTTCACCCTACACCTTCTTTGCATATACATAGCGCGCGCGGAATATTTTCTCATCCCTGATGATGCCGTTGATCGGCGAAAGCTTGGATTTTAGTTTTTACTTTTAAACAGCAGTTTAAGGCCTCAACAGAACATTTATATATATTTTTTCATCATGCTGCTGAAGGACAACATGAACAGATTCTTAAAAAAGTGCTTAGGCCTAATCACTGAAACGAGCGCCTAGGCCTAATCACTAAACTAGTGCAATATTCATCGCACTATCTCGTTAAAAAGTGTAGTTAACCGAACTGTAAAATGAAAGCTAAAATTTTAAACGAGTGCTTAGGCTTCATCACTGAAACATGAGCTATATTCTTCACACGGTCTCGGTAAAAAGTGTATTCAACCGAAACGTAAATTGAAAGCTAAAATCTTAAAAGATTGCTTAGTTTAAAGTGCCTATGAAGCGAAATTTTTTTTTGCTTAATTATAAAATCTACCTTTGAAAACATACGAATCCCAAATTTGAGATGTCCACTGTAAAAATTGACGATTTTACAAGCGCTCAAAGTTGGAAATTTTCCCTTCAAAAGTGTCCCTTTGAATCGCACGGCCAAAATACCACGTGACAACAACCCTGACGTCACGTTGTTGCCAGAACTGCAGAAGCGATATGGCGGATAGTAAGAAAGACCAGAGAAAGCGAGGACGATATTGCGTTGCTGGAGTCCGTAATAAGCAAAGCTGTACGAACCGATCATACACCGAAGGTGTTCTTAGGCCATCGTAGCTTGATTAAGAAAATAACACAACCAGCGGTGATAAACATTGTATTTCAACGCATTTTTATAAAACTTGACGTTTCGTATGCTAGTCAACACACATTTTCAAAAGTGACCGTTACAATTTTTGATAACTATATATATATATATATAGGAAGAATGAAAAAATGAGTCGCTGGCGAACTTCTCACAGGTCTGGTATATTTTAATTTCGTGTAAACGTTTCGCCCTTCGGGCTTCTTCAGTACACGCTAAAAACTGAAAACTAAAAATACCTGGTACAACTGAACTCGCGCTATTTATACAAAACTATGAACCAAAAGGTGTAAAATGTTTAAAATTACAAAAAAATTATAAAAAATCACAATAATATGATCAAGATCTGTCTTGAACACAACAATTCCAACTTTCAAGGCAAACATTTCCTACAAATTCATGGAACAGCTATGGGCCCGAAAAATGCTTGTAGTTACGCTGATTTAGCAATGAGAGTTATTGACCAAAAGGCTAAGTCCGGTACAATCAAACCCAGATTATGGTGGCGGTATAGAGACGACATTTTCGATCTATGGACGCAAGGTGCCACTAAACTTAATGATTTCACTGATTTCATTAATGCTTTATATCCCACCATAAAATTTACTGTAGTATCATCTGAAACCTCTCTCAACGTCTTAGATCTCACACTTTCATTGGTTGACGGGTATATTCAAACGGATGTATATTCTAAACCTACTGACCATCATATGTACTTATTACGTAACAGTGCTCACCCAAGGCATTGCACTAAGGCAATCCCATTTGGAGTTGCCACCCGGATTCGCAGAAACTGTTCAACCATTGAAAAATTTGACCAACGTAGTGAAGAATACCAGACATATCTCGTTGAGAGAGGTTATAATCCAGCGGAAGTCAATAAGCAATTTTTAAGGGCAAAAGATCTACCCAGGGAGGACTTACTCGCCTCGAAACCGAAAGACAAAAAATCGTCTTTCCTCTGGTAGTCGACTACAACCCTCATCTACCAAACATCAGCAAAATCATCAAATCATTTAGTCATCTTATTTATGAATCGCCATTGCTATCCCAGATTTTCCCAAAGGGGTCAATTATTCCTTCTTATCGAAGACCCAAAAACATAAAAGAGATTCTAGCAAGGCCTAAAAAAACCCATTACAGCAATAACACTCCCGTAGGATGTTTTAAATGTAAGAACAAATGTGATCTATGCAAACATTATCTTGTTGAAAATAGGATCTTTCACAGCGCCTGTACAGGCCGTTTTTACTCCATTAGACAGAATGTACATTGTAGGTCGAAGAATGTCATCTATTTAGTCACCTGTAAAACATGCAAGATTCAATACGTAGGTTCAACATCGAATGAATTCAAGGTCAGATTTCGTAATCACAAATCGGCTATGTTGACCAACAAGGCCACGTGTGAATTGGCCGTCCATTTCAATAGAAAAGAACATCACATGTCTGACTTTGAGTTCATTGTTA